>JASDQU010242469.1:71196-89582 GCA_032191745.1 Picea mariana | reverse complement strand
ACCCCCATAATACGATCTGACCACCACAATCAGTTAAACCACGGAGGGTTAGTCCCCGTAGCTCACCCGAATGCGACCTCGTGCGTAACCCCTGTGTTAGAGGGGGATCCCAGGCAGACTTATACGATTATTGGATTTGACTCTCCCTAACTCAGGATGCTATTGTTTGTTTTGGAAGCTTTGGCGAGTTATTCTCACAGCCCTGATCCAAATCACTAAGCCTAATCTACTGTTGGTGGAGGATCCTAGAAAAGAAAAAGTTCTAGATAACTTTTAATTAGCGTTGATTTTGTGGCTGTTCTTTATGCAAAAGGGGTGCATGAAAGGGAAACGAATGGAATTATGACTCAGTCCCAAAAATGCATCAAATATGATAAGAAGTCATTTCTTTTCGATGAACATCTATCTAAGGGAGAGAGAGAGTTCTTTTCACTAACAAGCATGAACAAGGAATATCCTCAAACAATTTCTCAATCAAATCCTAATGTGATGCTAAAACTTTTGAGATGCCTTCTAACATGAAAAATCAATTATGAAGATGCTTTTTCATTGACTGTATATGAATAATGATCAATTCAACACAATGCTTGTTTGCTAATTATCTTCTCGTATGAATGAAAATCAAACTAGTACAAGCAAAAGTCATACAAACAATACACCCTTTGTTGCAATCAAAACAAAAAGCGAAAGAAAAGAAACAATCGAAGAGAAAACAAACTTCACACCCAAAAGAAAAATTTGAAGAACAATGACCTTGACTAAAATCAATATGAAGAGATCCGTAGGCCTTTGATGACCTTCACCGGGGTTTTTACTCAGCTGAATAGAGAGAAAGACAATGCATGGGTTTCGGACTTCAATCAGCAGAAAAACTCAATAACAATAGTGAAGAAGGCTACAATATCCAAATAGTAATATGTTCATTCTTCAAAAATACAGATGTCAAGGCTAGAAGAGAGGAATCATTGACTCACAAGATTACTCAGCAGGAGAGACACAGAGGCAAAACCCAGAAAAAACAATTCTGGAATGTTTATTGGCCAAAGGAGGGTTGGTGCTCTATTGCCACAGGCAAGGAGCGTTATAGCACTCTATGCAGAGCTATTAGGGAGTACTGGCACTCTGTTAGCACTAGGACAGGGGCGCCAGGTTCAAAAACTCCAAGAAATGTCAAAAAATTCAAAAAATTGCAAATCAATTTCGACAACTATGCTGAGTATGATGGGGTAGGGAGCCAATCTGCTCATGAAACCAATATAAAAAGGAGTGAACTAGGTCTAAAACAATCAAGGGGTAGAACAAGGTCAATGAGGAGAAATAAAAACAAGAAGTTTCGATTTGAGGCTATCTCCCCAGTGGAGTCGCCAATTTCTGTTGTAGGAAAATCTCCCTGCGAACAGGTAGATCGCCTCTAAGAGCTTGACCTTAACTCTAAGACAAAAAATGCTTAACATGGACACTGAATTCCTTTCAAATATATCCAAACTAACACATGATAAGGAAGGATAACAATAGTACCTTTTTATCGATGTTTGTCCCTGCACGCTCCAAGTTGCGCTTCGATCCTTTTCTCCTTGCTGAATCCTGTAGACAAACGAGATACGACCACTTCCTACTCTATTGATATTAGCTTGTAAACAGATCTATCTATCAATGATAATTTCATGTGACATCAGACACAAACTAGAAAGAAACAGGCCAAGCGTGTCATATTGATGAGAATAACGACAACAATACTTACAATCGTAGACGCGAATGCAACAGCTTCGTCAAGTCCCCTTCGTCTAACCCTTGCTCGAAAGATCCACAACCTGGATAACAACAGCTTCACTGATCACTCTCCTTTGGCTGACTGTGTGTTTCCTATAAGATCATAGGTTTCATGCTAGCAATTCTTCCCCCTTTCCACCATCACAGAGCTTGCTTATATAGGTTGAGAGGAGCTTAACCTCTTGAGTTATCTTTAGAACAAGTTGGGGAACCTTATTCTTAGATTAGGGATCTCATGATGAAAGCAAGAATTCGAATGAAACTGCCTTCTAATCTTGAAAGATCCTTCCCTTATTCTCCTCAACCGGCCAACTACTGTCCCAGATTAGACAATGCTCCTTCAAAAAGGGAATCAAAGCGCTTGAACGCTCCCTAGGAAGCTTAAGGGGAGCGCTAGCGCTTCAAAAGGGAGTAGCGCTCCTTTAGAAGGGTAGGAGAGCGTTATAACGCTCTCTGAATCCTTGTAGGGGGGCGCCAATGCTCCTAAGACTGATATAGAGGAGTGCTCCGCCTCAACACCTTTGTTTCAGAGCTCTTTTCAGGTGTCAAGAGTCCTTTGACTTCACTTAACCAATTCTCCTTATTCAAACCAAGTACATGAGATGTTTTAAGTGCCTCCTTAGTGTCATCATTAAGGCAGTATGCGTGAATAGCATTTGCGACACTTATGAACAACTTGCGACACTTGCAAAAGTTGTAAGGAAGATGTGACACTTACGAAAATTGAGAGGAACATGTGACACTTATCTAGTTGAGTAAATTTGACGTGTAACAGTTACATAATCCCAAATCCCAAAAAGGACCTAAAAAGGGTCAATCTCCTGTGATCACTGCTTTGTCTTGCACTCCTCCTTTGATAGGCTGTCGAAGTCCCAAAATAGGTCAAACATGACCAAGGATCTCCCAAAACTTGGTCAAGGGCCAACAGGTCCCCAACACTCACCTGTGACTCATCCTGAGTCACTCTGATCTGGGTAGTTCTGCTTCAAAATCCTTGAGCTTGGCTCGAGATCCTTCGACTTGCTGTTGTGCGATGGTTCTCTACAAGTCTCACACAATATGCACATAGCACTTACAATCCTTCAATCACATAGATATAACACTTATCCATTCATAACAGCTCTCTTCTTACATTTCCTAGACATCTATTTATACTTTACAAAATAGGCCTAAACATGGGTAAACCCATGGGATGAAATCCCATACCCATTACATAATCCCAAATCCAAAAAAGGACCCAGAAAGGGGCCAATATCCCACGATCGCTGCTTCGTATTGATCTCCTCCTTTGACAGGCTGTCAAAGTACCAAAATAGGTCAAACTTGACCAAGGATCTCCCAAAACTTGGTCAAGGGCCAACACGCTCCCAACACTCACTTGTGACTCATGCTGAGTCACTCTTATCTGGGTAGTTCTACCTCGAAATCCTTGAGCTTGGCTCGAGATCCTTCGACTTGTTATTGTGCCATGGCCTCTTGTGCAAGGAACTCTTGGATAACTACCTTGTTCATAGGTCTCTCCAGGCATTGTTCAGGTGCAGTGATAACCTGCTCCAGTTCTTCCCCTCGGCCTTTGACCTTTGTGAACAATTGGTAAGCCTTAAGTTTTACAAGTTGGAGCCTCTGAGTTACTTCTGTAACTCTACTCTGAATAGTGTGGATATGTTTCTGGGCGGTGCGTTGCTCATTCTTTCCACATATGACAGGGGCTTCACCTGCACTTGTATTTTTTTAGCTCGATTCTTCACATCTTGGAGATGCGACTCTAGTGCCTTCATTTATGGATTCTCAGTGAGTTTCTCGTAGGTCTAGGCACTGCGATCAGTAAGTTTCTTACATTCCATAGCAAGGGATTTTATTCTCTCAACTACACTTCGAGAAGTTGCTTCTCTTTGATCGCTTGCATCCTATGGAGTTTCGGGCACTATGAAGAGCTGTAAGTCTGCTATGCATTGTTGTAGATATTGGATAGCTTCTTTGATCTGCTCTACTTTTTGTGTGACTCAATCCACTACCTTTATTTCTACGACTGTCACAAAGCGAAGTGCTCTACTGACCACTTCTTTCACTTCGAGTTGCTCCACGAGCAACTGTTCTTTTCCTTGTTGTATCTATGCTTTTTCTTCATCAAAATTTGCTTGGAGAGCAATATTTTCCTGTTATGTAGCTTAGAACTTCTCTATAAGTACTCCTTGTACTTGCTTCAAGGCCTGGGTGGCTTGTTCTTTTTCTTCTTGTGCTCGTCGAAGGTGAGCTTCGACTGTCTCAGCTAGTCAGTGGAATTGGGTTGGCTCATCTCCCAACTCTGGTTCTCTCGATGGTAGGGGTGTAGTAGAGAATGTGTGACTGGACTGAAGGGCTTGCTGTACCCCTTGGAATTTGACTTCAATCCTATCATACATTTCTTCCTACTTCGCTCCTTGTTTCTCTGCTATTTCGAGTGAAGCATCATTCAGGGCTACTATCATGAAGTCAAAATCATCAGAGGTGAGGACAACCTGCATCTTGGTCATGGTGGCTTTCAATTTCTTCCAGGAAGAGGGTTTCAGGGGGGAAACCTTCCTCTTATTAAAGGGGTCAACCTTGTCTCTGGGCAGTGTTCCATCAATGGGCCTTTGTTCATCCTCTACTTCCTCATCACTGAAGGAGCCTTTCCTAAGGTGGTGCTTAAGTTTTAGACCCCCTCAGTCTTCTTGGGTGTATTTTTTTCTTTATGAGTGTCCTCTGGGCTGTCAATATCAGATATCTCTGCAGGATTGGCATGGATAAGGAGGTCAATAGACCATTCCATAGTGATCTCCTCAAGGTTTTCTTCTGTAAAATTATAATATGAATGGAGCTTCTCTTTATGTTCATCTGATCGTGCTGTAATGTAGATGAAGTGTCATTCTATGATGAACTTCATCAGGGGTCAGAACCTTTGTAAGGTGATCGGAGTCATGCGAGGATCAACTTCGATGGCTCACTTTAGCTGGAGGTAGTATGTATGAAACACAACATTCGACTACCACTGTTTGTTCATATCAGTTCAATACCACAGGGTAGCGAACTTCGTGGCAAGCGGTTCAAATGACTCGATGTCTGGGAAGGTTTCTCCTTCTGGCATCTCCTAGGAAACAAATGCAATGAGGACCAAGAGCTAGCTAAAATGAAATTCAAAACCCTGATCTTGTGCTTCTCAACAATCTAGTTCCAACTGGTTGACTAGGTACTTCAACCAGTTCATCTGTAGGCCTTCTGCGCACTTCCCTACGAGGTCAATGACAAAGCCGATGAATTGCGTAGGTTGGTTTTTCCTTATTAACTTTCCATCTATCATTTGAAAATCTAGGCACACTACGACACTTTGGATGGAATCTACCTTGTAGTCTCTTGTTCCCTTCTCAACGTCGCCATATGTATCCTTGATCTTTTGTGCGAGTGCACGATCTGCGAATTTTCCTGGATAAAAGTCCTGCAGGTTAGGTCCTTGCATACTCAGTCCTGTGATCTTGTGGATCAATGTTGAGTCAACTGTATTGCATCGATCTAGCCATAATTAGCTGCCATGGTAACATGACAGTAGAAACTTGATACATGTGTTGACTTCCTGGTGTCTTCTGAAGTGTGGGATCTTCATGACATTCAGCAGGGTGGACTGCACGAGGTTCATCGTCCATGACTAGGGGATTATCTTTGAATTCTTCCCCTTAGTTCTAGTTTGGTACTTGTATGGGGCGAGCATACCATAGATCTTGTGATCTATGAGGTTGAAGTCACTGAACTTCAATGTTGTGATCTTATCCTGCTTTGCTCGAACTGCACGTATCCCCTTCGAGAGGTACGTAGTAACTATGGTGTATTCAAAATCTCTTGGTAAACTATCAGAATTCACCATGCCAGCCAGAGGCAGGATGTAATCGAGAAATATGGTTGGAATCAGCTTCGCATTTGCTAGGTCGTCTTTGTGCTCGGTTCTCTTTTTTGCTCATGGCTGGGATGGTCCGACTCTGCGAGCAGTCGATGGAGAGGCTTGCACCATTCTCGTCGATGAAACTTGTATACCTACAGACATTAACATGAATCTTTCAGTCATAATATCGATCAAAACTTCTTTGAAAACTTTCTTTACAGAGATGAACTTGTCCGACATACACGCTCGGGGTCGGAAATCTTCAGATTCGAGGAGTAACTTAGACACTGCAATAGAATAGAGGGAAGTGGCGTAATTATCACTGTGTAAAATCAACGAGTCTACGGCCTCAAATTCATAGTTAGCAAAAGTTTTCTCAGTACATGGTGTGACGGGATAAATAGATAACATGGCAACAGATTTCTTGCAATGGGTGAGAAGCCGTCATTTAACTCTTTTTTGTCTGTTACGACATGGTCCAATGTTTTGGTGGCGAAGCATAAATGCCTTTATACCCATTTGAGGGGGGGTCATCTGAATGGGTATATTGGTCCCAAAAGCTATATTTTTTCTCCCTAGTGAAGTGCCATGTGACATTGTTTTGTTACCCCAAAAGAGTTCCAATTTTGCAAATTTTCCTTCTTCGAAGTTCCCTATGGAACCTTATGTAACTTTTTGATATTAGCTCTCTTCTTAATTAGCTTTCTGGCCTTCTTTCGAGTGAGCTTCATCTTAGTATGCCTTTTTCCATTCTAATTCTTATCTTCTTTTGGCATAGTTACTTCGAGTTGTTGATATTTTTTCCTAAGATTCGAGGGTGATACTTCTTCTTTATCTGGAACATGTACTTCGATCTTTCGCAGGTCTTCTAGTGTTCTTGCAACTATGACATCTGGGTCTTTGGTGTTAAATAGCTTCAATCTGTTCTTTTGTTTGTCAATCAAGTGTGCAATCCTTCTAGTCATGAAATCTTTTAGCTCTTTCTTCTTCTGCTCTAAAACTTCTTCTTCTTCTTTCCTTCTGGCCTGATCTCTTTCAATCCAAGGTTTTCCTAGTAACATGGTAAATAGGGCATTGTTCTTAGTAAATTTAATAATATCAAAATCCTCCTTTGTCAAAGTTCCATTGGAATTCATAGATATCTAGGTGAGCTTTCCACATAGGTTTATCAACTTTCCTCTAAATAGGCCTATTCCTCCCAATGAAGGAGTCATAGCAAGCTTCCCTAAAAGTTCCCAATTTCTTTCTATCATGATATTCACCCATGTTTCCTCATCTAGAACACAGTAAATGTCAAAGTATCCCATTCTTACTTCAAGGCGTTATTTTTCTTTGAATATCTCTGATAAGCTGACATGTTGGTGGTCATTTAGGGTTTCTTTTATCTATAGAAATACTTTCTCTGAGTCTCTCTAGGGTTCTGCTATTTTTGGTTCTGCCTTAGGGTTTTCTTATTTCGTGTTCATTCCTTCAAGATTAGCAATCATTCTAGGGCAATCCAATACTTCATGCTCCATATCTTTGCAACAAATACAACTAAGTCTTCTCCCAGGGAATTCCTTAGCAAGATGTCCTAGTTTTCTGCAACTATAACAACGAGTTAATCCTCTCTTTCTTTTAAATGATTCCCAGCTCTTTCTATACTAGGTGCTAGGGTCATAGTAGCTAACCTGAAAATATTTATTTCTAGTATCCTGCATCCACTGGTTAGCCCAAACATTCTTTCTATGCATAGGTATAACATATCTTTCACTATTCTTATCAGGTCTACGCATATCAAACCTTCTTTCATTTATTAGTGCCCTAGTTTTCAAGCTAGGACAGAGTCTATCAAACATACCTAGATCCATACCTTTGAAACAAAAATTTCCACTTATATTACTTTTACAGAGCACAAATATTTCAGATCTAGAACTTTTCACTATTCTTACCTTTATCAGAGAAAAGAGCTTGAAGATCTTACCTCGTTTCTTCAGATTTGACCTCTTTTCTTGGCACAGAGCTTCACAGGTCAAGTAGAATGTTGCACATTGGGAAACATATCTACATATGGAGCTTTCACAGTTTTAGGATGGATATTTTCACAAAGCTTATTCTTCCTTAGTTCCCAACAATCACAGTTTCGGGTCTCGGCAACAGAATCATTTGTTCGCACACAAGAAGACCTAAGGTTCAATGCTACAACAATGCACCAACAAAACTCTAACTACCATCCCTTTCAACAACACCTGTGAAGAAGATGAAGTCTCACCCAAGGTAGAGGAAGGGGTGGTTGTAGGACTTAGGTGTCTACAACCTTAGTTGGGACACATATCTGAGATTGTAATACTTAACAGGGGACTTAGCACCGACAGTTAATCAATATTTAACCACTATCTACTCCACAGATAAAACATAGCATCACATCATTCATTTAGACCTGACGTATCTAAGCACTTATCATAGAGAAGTAGGATATATATAATATATTTAAGAACTAACACATTCATATAAGTCATATCTAACATCCATATACATCATTATCACAAAGAATAAACAGATCTGTCTATCTATATCAAATCACTTATCAAGTAAAGATATAAACACATCAACACACTGCACAAAGCAGAGAAACACAACATATACATGGTTAAGCCCCACCCTGGGGCTACGTCCACCAAATATTCTTCTTTATTATCTTTGTCAAGCTTCTTTCAAGCACGCAACATCAAAATCCTACTCCGTAGAAGACAGGAGATTTGTGCGGACTTTGCTAGATCCTCCTTCTTCTAGCTAGGGTAAAGCACCAAGATTTCTTACAATTACTTGCATGTAGCTCTGCAAGTCTCACACAGTATTCACATAGAACTTACAATCCTTCAATCACATAGATCTAGCACTTAGCTATTCATAATTGTTGTCTTCTTACATTGCCTAGACCTGTTGCTTCGCCAAGGCCTCCTACTCGGTGAACTCTTGAATAAATGTCTCACTCACAGGTCCCTCTAAGAGTTGTTCTACTGAAGTGAATACTTGTTCCAACTCTGCTCCTCGGCCTTCAATCTCCTAAAAAAGTAGGTAAGATTTATCTTGAACTGGCTAGAGCTTCTGAATCACTTCCATGACTTTTCTTTGTATGGCATGGACCTGTTGCTGAGCCGTGCGTTGTTCTTGGGATATTTTCATCCTCTCAACTGCTGACAGGAGTTTCAACTACACTTGTACTTCTGTTGCTTATTGATTTTCTTCCTGGAGTTGCAACTCCAGTTTCTTTAGTTCATGGTCCTAGGTAAGGCGCTCATAAGTATATGCACTGCGACTGCTTAGCTTTTTACATTCCACGACTAATGTTTTGATCCTTTAAACTATGCTCTGGGTAGTTTCTTCTCTATGGTCTCGCACTTCCTATGGAGTGCTTGGCACTGTTTGTAGCTCTAGTTCTGTGACTCTCTGTTGAATCTACTAAATGGATTCATCAAGCTTCGTCACTTGATTCTCCATTGGGCCTTCCTCCATTTTCTCTAAGCCTGTCACAGAGCAAAGTGCTCTTCATACTTCTTCTTTAACTCTAATCTACTCTCTGAGAAGTTGTTCGTTATCCTACTGGATTTGTGCTCTATCTTGTTCAAAATTGGTTTGGAGTTTGTCCTTCTCCTGCTGCACAACTCGACGTTTCTCTATGACTTCTTATTGCTCTTGCTTCAAGGCCATTGTAGCCTGTTCTTTTTCTTCTTGCACACGATGAAGGTGAGCTTCGATCGCATATGTTATTCTGCGGAGTTGGGAAGGCTCATATCCCAACGTTGTTTCATCTGATGGTGGGGTCTCAATGATCACTGTCCAAAATCAACTAGTTCTCCGTGGGATCAGATAATCACAATTGGAAAAAGTGTTCTCAGTGCAATGCTCAACGGGATAAATAGAGATTTTCATAATGATTTCTTTCAATGGGTCACAAATCTTTATTCATTGCAATTCCATCGGTTATGGAACGGTCCTAATGATCCAATGGCGAGCTTTTGGTCCATAACTACTCTTCTAACTGTTTGGGAGAGTTGTTCTAATGTTCATAATGCCTCCAATGGTCATATTTCTCTGCCATAGCGAAGTGTCATTATGTGTTGTACTGATATTCCAGCGAAGTTCAAATTCTACAAACCTTCCTTCTGCGAAGTTCTTTCTGGAGATTCTTGTAATTTTTCTAACTTTGCTTTCTTCTTGCTGAGCTTTATAGTTTTTTTTCCTGTAATCTTAGTTATTGGGTTCCTCTTCCCATTTTGATTCTTATCCTCTTTTGGCAGAGTAACTTCACACTATTGACGGTCTTTCATAGGATTCAAGGGTAATACTTCTTCTCTTTCTGGGGTAGATGCCCTGCCCTCTTGTATAGACAGGTATCTACGGGCTTCTTGTGTCCTTTCAACTTCGACATCCATATATTTGGTCCATAGTAGCTTCAACTGGTTCTCTTGTTCTTCCAGTAAGTGCACTATTCTCCTAGCCATGAAATCTCTTAGTTCTTTCTTTTTCTGTTCTAGATCCTCCTCTTCTTGTTTCCTTCATATCCGATCTTTCTCAATCTAGGTTTTTCCTAATAGCATAGCAAATGGGGCGTTGTTCTCAAAAAACTTAATGATCTCAAATTCTTCTGTTGTCGAAGTTCCATGAACACTCATAGATGTCTGGGTAAGTATTCCACATAGGTTGATTAGATTTCCTCTAAATAATCTTATTCTTCCCAATGAGGGAATCATAACAGGTTTTCCCAAAATTTTCCAAGTTCTTTCTGTCATAATATTCACCTGTGTTTCCTCATCCAGGACACAGTCTATGTCGTAGTCTCTTATTCTTGCTTCTATGAATTCTTTGTCTTTTAAGATCTATGATAGATTAGTGTCTCTTTGATTATTCAGTGTTTCCTTCATCTTTAGTAATATAGTCTCTGATTCTTTCTAGGGTTCTGCTATAATCTTAGTCTCTTGGCCTTTCTCATGGTTTTCTTGTTCCATATTCATTATGTCAATATTAGCAATCATTCTAGGGAAATCCAAAACTTCATGGTCCATAGATTTACAACAAAGACAACTAGGTCTTCTACCAGGGCATTTCTTAGCAAGATGTCCCAGTGTTCTGCAACTGTAACAAAGGGTTAATCCTCTCTTTCTCTTAAATGATCCCCAACCCTTCCTATACTGCGCACTGGGATCACAGTAACTAACCTGCAAAAAATTATTTCTAGGACCCTGCATCCATTTTTTAGTCCAAACATGCTTTCCATGCATAGGAATAACATATCTCTCACTATTTCTATCATATCTACACATATCAAACCTTCTTTCTTCTAGCTATACCCTAGTTTTCAGGATAGGACAAAATTTATCAAACATACCTAGATCCATACTTTCGAAAAAAAAAATTTCATTTATATTACCTTTCTCAGAGCACAAAGCTTCAAGATATTACCTCTTTTCTTCAGATAAGAACTTCTCTTCTCAGCATAGAGCTTCACAAGTCAAGTAGAATACAATGCACTAAAGAAAACATATCTATGCACAAAGCTTTCTTTTCTTCAGTTCCCAGCAATCACAGTTTCAGGTCTCAATAATGGAACCATTTGTTGGCACAAGGGAAAACCTAGGTTCAACGCTTCAACAACACACCAACAAAACCCTAACTATCGTCCCTTTTAGCAACACCTGTGAAGCAAATGAAGTCTCACCTGAGGTAGAGGCAGGGGTGGCTGCAGGAATCCAGTGTCTGCAACCTTATCTGGGACACAGATATGTGATTACAATACTCTAACAAAGCACTTAGTAGTTAACATTCGTCAGTAATTAACCCTTATTAACATCGCATATCCAAACCTTAATTACAGAGAAATGCAATATTCAACAATATATAACACATTCAAGCACTTAGCATGGAGAGATAGATAAGATCTAACTTTCATTCATCTTACCAAGAACTAAGATATTATATCAGATGCATCATACATAAAGATATTTTCACTAATCATAAATCACATCGCTAACATACAACATAATGCACAAAGCAACCATAACATAGGATATACATGGTTCACCCCAGTGTGGGGCTACGTCCACCAACTCTTCTCTTCTTTATTATCTTATGTAAATATTCTACAAGACCATAGCCCAAAAACCCTACTACTCATAGGACAGGAAATCTGCACACCTATCTAGGTCCTCCTTCCCCGAGTTAGGTCACAATACAAAGCCTTCTTACACAGTCTATACACAGGGCTCTTACAATCACTTGCACCTAACTCTACAAGTATTAACACATAGTATGCACAAAGCATCCAGTATTATTTGCACTTAGTACATTGGCCTCATTACCCTTAGCACCGCCCACTTACATCGCCTAGCTTTCTATTTATATATTACAAAATGAGCCTAAACATGGGTAAACCGATGGGCCAACATCCCATACCCATTACATAAACCCTAATCCCAAAAGATTCCCTAACAAGGGGTCGAGATCCCGCGATCTCTTCTTCGACTTTCTCTCCACCTTCGGCCAGCCTGTCGAAGTCCCAAAAGAGGTAAGACATGACTAAGGATCTCCAAAACTTGGTCAAGGGCGAAAATACAATAATATTCCTATTGATATTAAACCTACAAAAACCTCTGCCAAAATTACTTATGCTAGTGCTTTCGACCCTAATTTATGCCTCCTGTTAAGAGAAAGAAGAGATACTTCCTTGGCTCATATGCAAGATGCGGCCTTGGAAGTGGAGTCCAATATATTGGCAGTTCATAAACTTAGAAGTAAGGCTGATAGAGACAGAGGAAAGGGGATGATTTGACCAAGTTGGTAAAGTCACTTTCTGCTGAGGTGGAAAGGTTGAAATTGGAAGGAAACAGAACTATAAAAATCCCCCTAATGTTGAAAATAGGGGTAACTTCAGAAGACCAAATAACACCCCTCAGATTATCCAAAGATATCAAAGAGGCATGGATAGGGATGATCAAAGAATCCAAACCCCTCTCCAAAATAACCTTGTTACTGATGAGGAAGGAGAAGAAGAAGAGGTTGATCCTGAAATCCATTGCCTTGGAGACACCTCCTCATTTCCCCATTTAAATCAATCTACATATGAGGAGTCTCTCATGGAAAACAAATTAAATGAGATGAGTAAAGGGGAGAACACCAATAACAGTCCCAATAAATATAAACTTAGGTCCAAAAAGAAATAAGGGAAGTTTGACATTCTTGATCAGCCTACCAAAGCAGAGAAGCCTGCTAAAGATGTAGCAGACAAAGGCAAAGATAAGAAGGCATAGAAACCCCCACCAGTGGTCAAAATCCTTGTCCCAGAAGTGAAGGAGATTTTGAAACTTCCTTCATCTTTTATCTTCGAGCATGATATTCAAAATATTAGGATCCCTATACCTTTTGTCGAGTTGATAAAAAATGTTGAATTAAAAAATATGTTTCCAAAATGTTGCAGCTCGAACCCTCCTCAAATTACATTGACTCAGTCAACCTCCAAGATGAAAATCCAGCAGTCATCTTAGGCCCTGTTGGGGATATATATATGCACTATTAATTCCCACATTTAATTATCAATCAGGGATCGTAAGCTTCGAGGTGCAGGCACAGGAAACATAGGATTAAAGCCTAGTCTAGCCTAATCTAAAGTTGGAAAAACAATCTTCAAACACACACTGCAACAAATTAACACTAAGGATTCATCACTGGGATGTAGGAATAACTTAGTGCTATAAAGGTTTAGATCATAGTCTTTCATGCACTCAGGGTGATGTTCGTGTGATTAATCGTGAGTAGCTTACTTAAGTTTTATGTCCTTCAATGATTAATTCCTATAGCGGATCCACATCTAAATGGAATGAAAGAAACAACCAAATGGAAATGAATTCAAATGAAAAGAAGTAAACTAATGGGAAATCCAAATCACAATGAAAAAAAACTAATAATGACCAATAAGAAAAAATAATCTAAAATTGGATCTCAAGAACAATTCTTCAATTGGTTACAAGTGTCAACAATAAGAGTGGACTCTACATGAAAATGCATAAAAGAATAATGAATATCTGATTAATGACAAGATTGGCCAATGAGAAATGAACTCTGTATTTTCCATGTTTAATGGATGCCAACATACTCTACATATCAGTGCATGCAACAATATTTAAGAATCACATGATTACATTAGGATTCAAGGTACATGTGTAATATGTTTGTGATAATAAGACAAAGAAATGTCAACAATAATCACTAAAGAATCATCTTATCCAGAACCTGAACCCAAAGTCTGAAACATGAACATGATAGACTTATTAATCCATGCACCAACATTAATATAGAAATCATAGTAAATATATCAGTCCTATGATATGTTGTACTGTTATGTTTCAAGAATGCAGATTCAATAAAAAGAAAGGATATACACCATGTGTTCCAAATCTCATGAGCAGCGATCAAATCCAATGTTCAAAAGTGTTTATAAATGTTACTAAGAGCAGAGTTTTGTCATATGAAAGAGGTGAAAATAGTTATCAACTCTTCAAGCAATGATACCACAAACAAATTGTTTATACAAACCAAATTCTTGGTGCCAAGATAGTGCAGAAATGGATATAATTGTCACATGAATCAAGTGTTAACAATGTTCAAAGGAGCCAAAAAAAATTCAGTTGTGTAAAACAACAAAGTGGTGTTAGAAAATTGGAATAAAGTTGCACACATATGAATAATGAATCTTGAATCTTATTAGTATTGAAAAGAAAACCAAAACTGCAATTAAAGAGAAAACCAGTTAGAAATCACACCATAAAATAAAATGAAAATATAATGGACTACGACTAATAAAAAGAACATAGCAATGCTTACCCACACTGAGGGGCCCTTCCCAGGCGGCTATCACTACTAAGAAAGATTAGATCAAGCCAAGGAGATGCACAATAGATCAACATCAATCATCTTTTTATTTAATCATGGAACTCTGTTTTTACATGACAACCAACTCCTTAAAGCTTTCTCACAAAAACAAATCTCTCACATACAAAAAATTCATGACAATAATGGCTTAGTCTCATAGCCCTATGAGGCTTATTTATACATGAATAATCATTGACGAGTGAATGGGACTGAATCCCAATGCTCAGATTTCAAATATTACATTTTTAAATAAAATCCTCAAAAATCTGGGTTTTATTGCAATTTGGGCAGATTCGAGTTAGTCCCCCACCCATATCTTCCAAACCAATTCTAATTTTGAAAACCTGCCTGTGTGTTACTCAATTTTCCATATTCTAGACAAAATCCATTTCGTAGAATTTCTAGATTTGATGCCATCTGCACATAAATCAAGGCGCAAGTTGACAGTTTGAGTTTTTCAATAATTTTACTAGAATCATTCCCCCTAAGGTAGAGGTCCACACGTGCAATATGGTTGAATTTTGTCTCATGAGTCCGAATGAAAACATCATTCTGGACAAAACCCATGTACCCGATTTTCCTCTAGAAGCTTTCAAAAATTTCAAATTATTTCTAGTACCGGATTGGCACAGTTGGTAATATTTTAAAACAATTGGTTACAGATTAGAACAATTAGTACTGAAATCTTGTAGCCATGGTTTTAGTACCATATGAACATAGTCATGACTATGGGTACATGACCAATGCGATGGTAATACTAGATGGAGATAGTACCGGAATAGGCGCAATCTAGTACCGGATGAAGCTGGTATCAGAAGAGTCAAAGAGTTGGTACCGGATGAATGCAAAGGTAGTAACAGATCAATGCAGAGTATTCGATGACATGGAGTGTGGGTACTGAATGAATGTGAAGGCACCAGATGACTATAGAACCTTGTGGTATCGAATGACTTGGAGTATCAGATGACCTGCAATGCGAGTACCGGAACAGGAACAATACAGGCACCGGAACATGGACAGTGCATATACCAGAACCTGAACAGTACAGAACATGCTGCTTGGACATAGAAACATAGGATTAAACCATCATCGACAAAACTATTGTATAATCATCCTTTTAATCACTAAAAATATGGAAAACTATGTATTAACCACATAGGATGAATAACAAGAGATAATGGAGGTTTATGGTGTAATTAGTGATATATTATTGACGAAATGCAGGGAGAAGGTGTAATGATAAGTGTATTTGTATGATGGAAAGTATGACAAAACTGGAGCTCATCACACCCCCAAACCCAAATATTTTCATGTCCTCATGCAAACAAGGTGAAGAACTTATGATACTTTGCTTATAGATTTATGTGACATTGTTTCTTTTGTGTAAGTGTTGGTTCTTGTGAAATGACACTTTGGAAACTGCCACAGATTGATTTTAAATAGAGAAACAAAATTATCATAAAAATGGAGGACAAGCAGTGGATGAGGTATCAGAGTGATGGTGAATGGTGGGCATATGGAGAATGGTTTATAAAATGTTGGTGATGGTGGCCGCATGGACTTGGACATCAATTTTAAGACCAATATTTACTTTGTGGTTCTTTGCTTGGATAGGCAACAATGACTTCATCCTCTTTGACATTACTTAAGAATGCTTTATGATGTACGAAGAGAAGACACTATAGATGTTGCTTTGTATTTGGATACCACATATTTCATTTTCATTACTTGGTCTTATCATCAGAGTATATTGTTCATTATGACAAGTGGATTGAAGATGGAGGGTTTACTGAGTAGTTGTGATAATGCATAGTGGAGTGTGGAGTGGGTAATAGTGGTTATGCATCATGTTTTCCAAGTTTTTAGTAAATTAAAAAGATTTGTACCAGTTTTACCTCAAGTTACCCTTGATTTGAATTCTAATGCATGTTGAAGTGGAAACTATGTAGAACAGGACAAAATGTCTGTAAAACCATGATGCAGACTGCTGAAATTTGAAGATGAAGTGGAGCAAGGCTGTGAACTGATGGATATCTGGGAGACAGTTGATGAATTTTGATCTGCTGAGATTTCTTATGTCTCTCTCTCTCACCCCCAAACCCACTGGTTTGCATTTCCTCATGCAAACTCTCATTAGCACACAAAATTTCTGCAAGTTGGAAGTGGACTATGTGGAACTGGTGCATGTTAACTGAAGGAGAGAAATGAAGTATTCCAGAGCTGAGAGATGCTGAAAATATCCTGCAAAAATTAACCTCGAAAAATATTTAAATTTTTGTATTGTTGGTACAGGAACCTACTAGTTCATGTACCAGCAGTATCGGAACAAAAAAACCTAAAAGAAATAAACCAATACTATTATTACGAGAGAAGAAATATACATTGATGCCATGCTTAAAGAAACATCCAAAAATTAAACCATATTCATGCTTGTAAATTTGGAGATTTAAAATATTACAAGCATAAAGGAAATTTCTAAATTACTTATTACATACGATTTCATCAATCATTAACAGTTATATGCTCAAGAAACCATGTGAATTATGATGGGGGATTTTTCCTCTCATCCTTGAATAGGAAAACATGAGGAGATAAGTGGTCTTTGATAAATGAGAAGTCGATAAGAAACCAGTCATCCCTGTTTAATTTCTCAAAGAATCTCTATCATTCAAGTGATATTGATAAAGTTCACATTTGAGTTTATTAGACTCCTACACTTATGGGTCCCACCTCTAAGAAAATGACATCCAAGGTATGAATGATGGGGTCTTAAGACCATCTTACAGACATTCTCAAAAGGAAATTAGATGAGGTTCGTTATCCTTTTGTTCAACCATGCATGCTTCTTCTTAACGATTTACACAAGTTTATTGTTCATACGGACAAATATAGATTAGGCATAATGAAAGACATCAAAATCAAAACCCATTGCCAACAAACCTGTTCAATACTCCGATGGGGAAGCTCAGTTGGCCTACATTATTAGTGATGAAGAAAACCCCACCTACCATCCTATTTTTGCACTTGATACTGATTTGGGATCCCGTTTATTGCATCTCACCGATACTCCTGAACCTACTCTTGAAATCAAAAAATAGTCCATTACTTTTTGTGAAGAGTCTCCTCCAATCACTTATGTTTGGAAGATGTTCTTTGATGGAGCCTCTTCTAGGGAAGGTGTTGGTGTTGGAGTGGTCTTTGTTTCACCTAATCAAGAGACTATATCTTTGTCCTACAAGTTAGAATTTGAAGCTACCAATAATGTGGCAGAGTATGAAGCTCTTGTTTTGGGTTTGAGGACTACATAGGACATGGGAATTGAAGAGATTTCAGTGTTTGGGGATGCTAAATTAATTGTCCATCAGGTCAGAAATCTTTATCAATTTAAGAACCCTAGCCTAAGAACTTATAGAAATGAAGTGTGGGACTTGGTTGACAGGTTTTTCTCAGCTTTCAACATTTCATTTATTCCAAGAGAAGAGAATGCCATGGTTGGTTCTTTGGCTATTTCAACAAGTAATTTCAAAGTCCCTTTTACACCTAAGCTCAAGTATGATGTAGAAGTGAAATATAGACTCTCTATACCTGACAATGTCAATAATTGGAAAGTATTTGAGGATTATCTTGAGATCAAAATATTCCTTAAGACTGTTGGTGAGTTTTCTTCATTACATATTGATCAAGATCACGACTCTGAAAGTAATCCTCATGTTGATGTTTTCATAAATAAAATTTCTAATCATCATATTGTTCAGTTTCTTAGTAATAATATTCCAAAGGGACTAGTTCCTTTGGAAAGACTATTTGATAGAAATGATAT
>JASDQU010242469.1:43720-56546 GCA_032191745.1 Picea mariana | reverse complement strand
TATATATATATAAAGAATGAATTGCAGAAAGAAATGGGTCTTGGATATGGCTGTTATGAAATACCATAATGAAGACCAATTTCCTTCTTAGCCAAACTACTATGGGAAGGAAATTCCCATGCTTGTGAATCTGATTTCTGTGCGGAACAAATATGAAACTAAATATGGAACTTGGAAAATCTATGGGTGACAGATTTGGAATAAAAATTTCTAATATGAAATTGATGAGGATATCTCATAAGTTTTGTGTACCTGTAATATAGGTGATCCAAAAAGGGTGTATCCAGGGAGGACAGATGAGGGATTTCAAGATAGAAAACATGAAAAAGGCTATTTTTGAGACAGGAGAACCATGTGGTAATCCATGATCACCTAGAATATGTTGTGTTGTGTTAATACAAGACGAAGGGACACCTCGATATATCAAGTCTGAGGGATGCCTCAACTGTAAGGCTCAGTGAAGTCTATAAAATTATTCTTGTGTGAGAAATCCATGGAAAGGAAATATGGATCACCTGAGGAAATGTATACCAGAGAAGGGGATGTCTGAGCCTGGGCCTGGAGGGTGAGTGACCACAAGGAAGAAGGGACTTTGAAAATCCTCATACACTATTTAATGGAATCATGCACATTATGGGTATGTCAAGGAAAAATAGTGAGCCGAGATAACAAGACAGGCATGTGGATATAAATCCAAGGACTGCACAGATAAGTATTGTGCTAGATTATGAAAGTTTTCCTCTTAAATTTTACACAACAATGAAAACATTTCACATGAAATTGTGATTAATATACTTGTTGTCCAAGATTATTGAAGGAAGGTGATGAAGACCAAGAGTCTGGAAAGGAAGTGATTAATAAAATGAATCAATATTTTTGACACAGTTGAATGAAAAAGACACGACATTTGTCACTGAGAAAGAACACCGAGGACGATGTTCCCTTAAAGGGGAGGGCATTGTAACACCCCATTTCCCCCAGATTGTAATTAATCATTAATTATGATTACCATGCTATGGCATGGGACAAATGTAAATGTATTATTGTTTGAATTTTCAATAACTGAATGTGGAGGTGAAGCCTTCAAGTACTAGTCATGATATCCCTAGAGGAAAGAATGGGAAAAAATTAAGAGAGGGTTCATTATGTCAAATGACCAAAAATTTTCCTTGTTGGGAATGATAAACCCCCTCCGGATCCCAAGGAGAGAAATTGGTTATTGAAGGAAGTACTAGTGGTTTAATACTCAACCATCCCTTTTATAACCCTATATTTCATAGTATTACCCGGTGATTGAAATTTCTTCTTCCAGTCATTTTACATTGTAAATAATACTTCATTCTGCAAATGATTTCCAAAAAGAGAAAGAACAAGAAAAAGATAAAAATAGAGAAAATGAAAAGAGGGTTTAAAAGAAAGAAATAAAAGAAAAAGAAAAGAAAAGGAAAAGAAAAATAAATAAAAGAGAAAAATAGAGAACCCCATCAAAAATAAATTTATTTTGAATCATACTTTCTAATCATGATCAAACTTTTTGAATCTATGTTGATAGGTTAGAGAATAAGTTTGGTCAAACTATTTAATCTTGGCCAAAGTAGTTAGGCTAGAGTAATAATTAATCCAAGAGTCTAAGCTCGATTAATATGTTACATTCCTAGGTTAGTAGATAGGTTAGGTGATTTGGTCTCAAGAAAATTGAAAGGGCTATCAAAATACCCCTTATTTGATTAAATTTGATTATTTTAGCTTAGGAAAATAAAAGTATGGTGTAAAGAGGAAAAAATAAATCTTAGCACTACCTACCACATATTTTTATCCTAAGTTTGTTAGAGGACAAGAAATTTTGTGTTGTAGTGACTAATTCTCGGACAAGTTCTCATTGGTGGAATCCTTCGTCGCATAGATTGACGGTCCTTAGCACTTTTCAGACCCCCCTCGACCTCTCTTCCTTTAACAGTGGGGGGGGGATCTGAAAAGTGGGTTTACCCCGCTTCAGTCCCACGTAACGTGGTGTGTCCACAACATTTCAGAACACCCCTCCTATTTCCTCTTAACACCTACCCCCCCCTTCCGAAATATACCCAAACCACCACCCAATACCACTCACCTCACTCTGCCACCGTAACCCTATTACTACCCACCATTTGTCCCATCCTACATACCCGTTACCCAATTAAAACACTCACTGTGACCGTTAACCACCCGGTAACATCCACACACCATAACAAACACCTCCTGCATAATTTAAACCCCATTTCATCATGCTGTAATGCCATTTTCTGATACATACAATGTGGACACTGCCTCGAACCAATATGTCAATCTAACCTCCATGACCTCTCACCGTTAACAGGCGTATTTTCCCCAGGTAATTACAGTTCTACCATTATTTTACCTCAAGATCTTTCAATTATGGCTCCCAAGGCTAAAGCTGTTGATACATCCGAGAACCCAATCCTTCCCCCTTCTGTCAACCTAGACCAGATCCCTCTAGCGGACAAAGATAACAAAATCACAGATTCGAGGTGAAAAGTCAACTTTTTTGAATTTCACTCATGGATAAAAGACATCTTTCTATACTAGAGTGATGAAATTGGACTCTGCGAGTCCAATTTACCTCCGTACATGTTCCCCCAAACTCATCATTTTCTTGAATTTTCCCTCAGATGCCAAGCTCGCTATTTGCCCGACCAAAGGGCCATTGTCTCCTCCTCTGGTGAAACTATGTTCATAGTCACCTCTGAAGCCATATATCAGATGATACAAATCCAAATAAATGATTCAGTGATCCCATTATCCATTGAATCCCTAAACGACCTATACCAAAATCTCACTTTGCCCCAAAGATCCCATATCTTTGAAATTTTTCTCCCAGAAGATGCCCAATTACCCAAAAAGAATCCCCCTTATTCATCCTCCATATTCACTGTTAAATGAAACCAGATAATTTCCATGATTTATTACCTGTTTGGTTATTTCTCAGATGAATGGGTAGATGAACCTATTCTAGGTTTTTTATCCATTTTTTCTACAGAAGAAAGAGTTTTAATTAAATTCAATTTCAGTAAATTTCTTGCTAATAATATTCATGATCAACTATTCAGGTTTCCAATTGATGGGATGTTCAGATACTCTTCAGTTCTGGTATACATGTTTTTATTTTTTTAGTCATATAGGTTTCCCTGTGCACTTCAGAAATTAAATCGAGAAGGAAGCCCACAGTCAGTGACATCATGGACCTCATTGGTGAGGAAAATTTTAACATAGTATAGTTTCAAGGACTTCATAGACTAGTTCATTCACCTAGTTGTTTGCATGGTGAACAATAACAAAGAGCCAAGGATCAATGCAGAAATTTAGAGAGTCTTTCTCTAATCAAGCTAAGACAGTGGATTGGTACTTATATAAAAACCACATAGAGATAAGAGTATATAGGTGTGATCTGCCTCCTTACAGATTGCCCAAATACCTCCTAGTGAGGATTTTTGCATTAGATTATATAAGGAAAATGGTGAATTCGGATGACATCCACTTGTTTCCACAAAGAAGAAGTCCTAGCTCAGAATAAAGACTCAAATTGGCCCTTTCATTTGCAACAATATATAAACAAGAGAAGAAATAGATAACCTCTTGGAACAAATGAGGTTTATTCTAAGTTCCACTTGGACATATGACCCATTTTGTGTCATCTCTTAACTTAGATTCAAACAAAGGATCACTCCTTATGTTCACACACAAAAGCTAGAGGTGGAGAAATATATGAACCAGACAGAGTGGAAAGAGAACACATTACTAGAAACAAAGGAACATACTACCCCCGTAACTATTTCACACACTAACACACCCCAAAATAAATTAGAGAATATATCAAGGAAGGAGGTTTCTCCTTCAGTCACAGAGGTATCAGCTGATTATTTCTGGGTTTACAGAAAAAGGGCCAAAACCAGTCATGCACCATATTTGTCAAGGAAGGAGAAATGCAGTCCACCATAGTATTGGAGGGACCACACTCTTCAACCTATTCATATAGTCATTTTACAGTGTCTACATAATCACCATCATCTCAAATACACATAGACACTACTCTGACAACTGAATCAGCTCATGGGAAAACAAAGTCAAACATTTTTGACAAATAAAAATAGATCAAACAAAGAAATGATCTCTTAAACAACAACACCTATGCTTAGTTATGGAAGAATACCTCCACTTCTCAACATAGACTGTTGTCAGAACTTGACACAGAGAGAAGAATAATGTAAATGGAATCCTTACAAGCAGAAGTTCCCCATCCTAAAACATATGCATACTATAAGAATATTGCCTTTGAATTTGATGTAAACGATGTCCATCTAGTGGACCAGATGGATATGCATAGGAAAACATGAGAGATGATATTATCAACCTTGAAAAACACCTCAATGACTGAGGTATATTTGGACAATATTCAGTCCCAATTATAGATGGAGAAGATCTCTTCTTTGGCCAAGGACAAAAAAATCAAATCATTAGAAGAATTGTTGTTGAATATTGGTTATGACCTAACAAATGCCAAGTAAACAAAGGAGTTGTTAAAAAATAAGAATGCTAATATTGAATATCTGAGAAAAAATTGAAGCGTCCAGCTACAAAAGATTCACAAGCCAAAGAAGTCGCTGAGACTGAAGGCCACAAAGAAGAAATTCTAAAGATAAATATGGAACAAAATGCACAAATAAGAGAAATGGAAGAAGAAATGGACAAAATGATAAAGAAAAAAGAACAAAATGTGCAGATGGACATAATCCCACAGGAGGTAGTCCCTCTGAAATGAATCAAAACAGTAGAAGCATCCACATCAACAAAAATTCTATCAACAACCCCAGTACAAGTTTCATATGCATCTAACAAACTTTTAAAATCCATGGAGGACATGTCCATCCAAGGGGAAGAGATCAGAAAACTACAAGAATAGGTAAATACCTTGCAAGACTTGAATTCAATGTTCCAGGCCAGTCACCAGGGAGAGATGCATAAGTCTCAAAGGCTTAGTCAAAAAATACAACAGTTAGGGAAAGAGACTGCCATGGAAAATACCTTATCCCAAGCTAAGGAAAACATATGGATAGATGTCAACAAGTCAATCTCAGAAATATGGCCATCCATACAGATCATTTTTGAACAACATGAGTTAGTACAGAAAGCCAGGGGAGAAATTGAAATCATCAAGGAAGAATTGGGATAAAGACAAACATAGGCCATTGAACTTATCAGATTTCTAAGCTCCAAAAAAAAAAGGAGTTACAAGAACTATAAATTGAGCACAGAACAAAAACCATCCTTGAGCTCAAGAAGTTCATGACCAAGAAAGTATTGATGTTGCACCTGGAACAAAAATTTCAAGTGATGGACATAGGTGTGAAGAGGTTTTTCAGTAAGTTGGAGGTGCTACACAAGAAAGGGCTTCCTGGATTGTTAGTACTGAATGATAAATTGATCACTCTGCCTAATTACAAATAGAAAATGAGCACAATGGTGAAGGATAGTTCAAAGTTTGTAAGGATATAGGGAAGCATTACTAGTAAATATTTCCTGGAGACACTATAGTTAGACTTGAGTATTTAGCATGATATTAATAATATCTTCATCACTAAGCCTACCTTTTCCAGGTATACAGAAATGGATGAAATATACAGGAAATTACTGAACATTTTCGTCCTAGGTAAAAAGAGGTGGGAAGATCTGTGCACATTACCTGAGTAGAGACAGTTTTGGTTTCATAGTAAGCATGGAGCATCCAGTCAAATTCAAAGAGATGAGTCACCAAGCACTTCCACCAAATCAACACAAGATATCTGAGCAATCTACAAACCCATATATTTTGTATTTAGAGATCTAGTTAGTTAAATATTCCTCCATAATATACTGATCATTTATGAAAGGATCTGATGTAAATAGTTTTATAAATACTTCTCTCTTCGAAGTATTATGGGTTGATTTTTGCACCCAATAGCTATTGTGTAAATTTTCAAAGAATCGAACAGTAATAAAAGAGGCTAATTCACAGGATTCTTCTGTCAGATTGTTGGTGATGTGCTTTCTCTCTTTGTTAATGTTTTTCCATTCTCTGTAATCATTTCATGCGTTTTCAATTCTAATCATTAAAATAAAGTTAAAAGAACATAATTTATTTCATTATACTCTGTCTATGGTTTTTTTATGATATTCATGCTGTTCATATGAAACTAAGTAAAGGAATTCTTAACTTCTCTTCTACTTAGTGGACTTTCCCGTCTTTTCCTTCTTATACATTTCATTTGAATCAAATAGATCCAACAATTTTACTACCCTTCCATGTGGAGAAAAAATTATAAAAATATGAAATCAATCTTCATATTTAAGTATAGAACCCATATCCCAATGGAAAATTAGGCATTCTTTCAACCAATTATTTCAAACAACCAAACAAAACTCAAACTGTCATAACTAGCCTAACATTTTAAAACTCAAACAAATCTAAATCCTATAGAGAGATCCGTCTCTGAAGCTGGCAGGGCTAGATTCTAGCTTCCAAAGTGGTTTGGTAGGCACCTCTATATTTTCTTCTACAAACTCTGAAAATTACAGATTGCTAAGAACCTCGATGAATGGAAACATGGTCTCACTAAAGAATAGAAGCCCAAAGTACCACAGGGTTTGGCAGACCAGGATGACTCGAGTTTCCTTCTAACATAAGAAACAAGATAGGTCAAGAACCATCCTAGGAATATATATATGGAAAATAGAGACAAGGAGAAGACACACAAAATAGGAAGAGTGCGTGAGGCTCTGCATAGAGCATGAGAGACACCAGATCAGAACAAATGCATAGATGGGAACATGGAACCTGGATATGCAGAATAAAAGAGGAAGGTTGCGAGATTGATGTTGGGAAAGCATATGATAAACCTTGTAGGGATACTATGACAGAGAGAAGGTCTCTCATAAATGGTATAGTTCCCTAGTGATATCTTGGCTTGGCACGCAGGTGACCAGAGTGCTAAGAATGAATGCCTCTGAGCCTATGGTTGGGTGGAAAGGTGAACACCCATAGTCGATTAAATGGTTGTGACATGTAATAGCTAAGTATCTTCTGAACCCTCTGCAATTGAATTTAAATGCATGAATGAATGTCTGTGTATGTGACTAAGGTTTACAATGTTTAATTTATAATGAGAATTCCTAATTGTTCCTTTTTAAGCCATTGCATGTGAACGAGTATAAGATGATGAGTTGGGCCTCTAGGCTAGTTCGAAGATATCGGTCCTATTTTAGAACTTAGAGTTATGTGAATTTGGAGGGCTCTTCCTTCAAACTAGTACCCTAAGAGACCATAGGCTTGTGCCCGTGACCTTAACCAAATCTTGACTAAGAGTCGATATTACAGCCCGAAACTCATTAGATGGTCCATATGACCAAGTTCTGGGAACCCCATGCTAGACGAAAGGAGCTAATCCTTTCTGGTGTCAGAATTCTAGAAGTTCGAAGCTCCGAGGTGTTTCGACCTTAATCAAATCTCAACTAAGAGTCGTGCTTACTGCTCGAGACTCACTAGAGGGTCGATATGATCAAGGTCTGGGAACCCTGTGCTAGCCGAAAGGAGCTAAGCCTTTTTGGCTTTAGAACTCCAGGAGTTCAGAGCTCTAGGATGTTAAAAATTCACAGCCACAAAAGCTATTGAATGATGGAGTCGCAAAGCAACACAGGTCATATATCTGAGGATGGTAGGGAATTATTCCCACTGTAGGATCTATGTTGTAGTCAGCTCGATGTTGACCACTTTGGGAGAGCATAAGTGTCTTAACACCAAAAATCCTGAAGGTAATATTTGCAAAGTATTATGGACTGTTGATCCTTGGATCCTTCAGGATCCTTTTTATCCGTCGATCTGGGGACTCTGTTGAGAACCCCTTTTAACCATCCATCAACAAGGAAACGTGTCCACAGTTCAAGTATCTCCAAGAATATTTTCCCTATTGGTGAAAGGGTACATCGTCGGAGTGTCAAAGGCTAGAGTCCATCTCATTCGTCCATCGTTAAGGACACATGTCGCTAGATTCTACAGTCCAGAGACTTGACACACTGGAAGGAAGGTGGAAACTACCCACATAAACTCTTGAATGTTGGAGTCAGGAATTAATGAGAGTCGTCGATCTAAAGGGACTTTGGGACCACCCGTGACCATTTGATTTATATGGTGGTCATTTCATCACTGAACTACTCTGGGAGAAAACTGGATACCACACGACTGAACCCCTAAAGGACAAAGTGAAGAAGTGACGAGGATCCATGATTGATGTGCTACGTGTCACCTGGATTTGTGCATCTCATAGACCCTATAGGCCCATTAAAACGAGACATTTTTCACCCACTGAAGGGGCCATGTGTCATCTCAACCATCCCATGTATTACACCTGGCACTCACTTCTTGGTCCATTGGTAAGAGGAGTATGTGAGACCCACCTGTATCTTCCTTCCTATATAGTATGTCACCACATGCGAAGGTGGACTAGTATTAACCTCCTATCGAATATTGACGACCGTGATTGAACCGACGTGGAGATGTATGATTAGGGATGATTGTGGATTCCCAAATAGCACGACGTATATTTCCTTTCCCAAGTTATGTAATGGAAACTACTCACCTGCGGTGGAAGCTATGCTAACCATTGATCATGTTGAATCTATAAATTGATGGACTAGGAGGATTGTAGAACTTAAACCCACACAGACATTAGTTCTACCCCCTATCTCTGCAATCAATCTCCACCATAGATCTTACTGTGTGACGGTTAGAAACCCCTGAATGCTGGAGTTACGAATTAACATTAGTCGTAGATTCATGGATCTACATGGACAAATATCGATTGTGATATCTGAAGGACATTAGAAGGTTGTTTGTCTAGATTTGAAGTGGCTCACTGACATCATCCAGGGTGACATTGACCCGTAACTAAGGGGCCATGTGTCACCTAAATATGGGCATTTATAGATACCTTATGCCTATTAGAGTGTGACACATGTCACCCCGATGAGGGCATGTGTCACCCTTGACCCTTGCTACATGTCAGCCCCTGGTACGTGCTCGCCTGTTCCAAGTGGTTGGTGAAGTGACCGGGACTCAGGGAGTCTGAGATTTCAAGACTTCGAAGGATTTGGGGTATAGTGTGGTAGGAAGACTAATGGACCTGAAGGCCAGAGCCACATTGAAAGGTTATGGGACTTCGATATTTTAGGACTCTGAGAGGATTCATGTGTAGACAAAAAAGGGGCACTTAGTGCCGAATCACCAAATGCCGAATTATCCTTAGGCATATTCCTTAACGACGAGGAATATTCGTTGTCAAATTTAATGGTGGATGGTTTCTCCACCATATATACATGAGTACTAGGAGCTCCAGGACTTTAGGGAATTTTGGATGATATGTATGAGACAGACCCACGTGGATGCTACATGGACCTTGACTAATAACACCCAAAGAACTTCATAAGGGTATAACTTTTGATCCAGAGCTCAGATTGGAACATGGCGATAGTGGTTGGAAAGTTCTCGACCAGGAGAAGAGGAGGAATACCTCCAACAGAGGATCCAAGATATTTGAGGAAATAATAATTTTGATGCACCATCCCTTAAAAAGGTATTTAAGGGGTTGGGTGTGTTACATAGAATGAGAGGGAATTGCGATGGTGTATTCTTTGTAGAATTTTAGGAATTATTTGTTGGGTTCTCATTTTAATATGTATACATACCATTCCTCACTAATATACTTAATTAACAAGCTAGTGTTGGGGGGGGGGCATAATTTGCAAATAGGTGCTATTGTTCCAATAATATGACTTTGAAGTCATCGTTAAGCCAGGAAAATCAAATGCAAGCCCAGATCATTTATTGCGCATTATATCAAACGAGGAGGCAAGGAACCTAGATGACAATTTACCAGATGCACATTTATTTGCAGTTCCAGTGGTGGATGACTACTTCACAGACATTGTGAAATTATTAAGTACAGGAATGATTCCATTGAACATGACAATTTCCCAAAAGAAACAGTTAGTGGTTAAGGCAATAGACTAAAAAATAATTGTAGGGAACTTATACAAGTTAGGTGCATATGGGATATTAATACAATGTTTGTTAGAGCATGAAAGGACAATGATACTCTCAGTAATGCACAAAGAGATCATAGGAGGACACTATGTAGGTAAATTTACAGTGCAAAGTATTTTGTGCACGGGACTCTGGTGGCCCACACTTCACAAGGATGTTGAGGAATATTTCCAGCCATGTGATGTTTTTCAAAGGGTTGGAAAACCATCCAAAAGGGATGAGATTCCCTTGCATCCATAATTTACAGTGTAGGATTTTGAGAAATGGAAAATAGAATTTGTTGGACTGATCAATCCATCATACAGGAGATTAGGAGGTAGGTATATAATCACTGCAATAGAGTATTTGAATAGACGAGTAGAAGCAACACCAATCACAGACTGTAGAATGAAGACTGCTACATGATTTCTAGTTGGAAATCTCATTACAAGATTTGGCTTGCTGGCCATTCTATTGAGTGATCCGGATTTAGGAGCGAAACAAACTGATTAATAGACTGAATACAATAAACACGGAGATATGAAGAACAACACAAACATCTATTGAAAAATATATTCTACCGAATAAATAGAATAGGATGAAACTATAAAAATACAGAACTAAAACACTTGCTCAAATGGTGGTAGTTATCTCTGAGAAGAGATGTGGCTGCTACATGCATTCGTCTGAGAAGAAAATGATTACAATGAGGCTCCAGAGGCATTTTTGATATTACTCATGAATTCCAAAACCCTAGACATCCAAAAACCTAACCCTAGGAGGTGAAACACCAAAATTTATGTGGGCCCCTATGGGTAAATTGGTATGTCGAATTCCTAGTTGGATTAGTTTGGAGGTCACTAGTATCCACTTGGAATATGTGTAGGGATTCAGACAACCCCAAAGGTGTACAACCCACAATTACAAAGAAGTACAAAAGAACGAGTTGAAATAAAAAATGCCAAGAGGAGCCAGTTGGAATAGGTGGGTGGCCACCAATATCCACCTATATTAGTCCTCCCCCCTTAGGAAGCAGTGGTCTCCATTGTGTTGAGTACCCCCATCAGGTGAGGAAAATTTTGTTGAATTTGGCCCCGAGTGAGCCACTTTCCTTGGTGTAGGAGGTGCCCTGCCTCGACAACCTGATAAAGTCGGGTCCTCTGCTGGTGAGTTCCCTTGACCCGTGTGTCCAATATCTAATCAGTGGATGCTTGTTCCATGCAATCAAGGTTTATCTCTATTGGTGTCATCTTTTCACAGATCTCTGAGGTGTCCAATAATGATGGAAAATATGGACAAAGGAGGTCCACATTGAACACTAGGGGCAAGCCAAGGAAGGGTGGAGTATTGAGCTCAAAATCATTTCTACCCATATCCTTGGTGATAGTGTAAGGCCCATAGAGAAGTGGGAGGATCTTCTAATGGGGCCCTATAATATGCTCCTTCTGCAAATTAAACCATACTCTATCTCCAACGTAAAAATTGTGTGGTACCCTATGTTGATCATGGCATTACTTGTACTTAGCATTGGCTTTTTGCAAAATATCTTGGACCTATTGCCAGATGTGTTGAGTCCACTCAATGAATATGGTGGATTTTTTGGTCTTAGACTAAACATGGGAAGAGTTTGTTTGTGTGGTGGAAAAAGGTAGTGCAACATCAATGGGACCCAAGGGTTGGAATCCCAACCCTACCTGAAATGGCCTATGGTCGGTGGAGCTTTGGAGAGCCTTTTTGTAACTTTCCTGAACACAGGGGACACTCTCATCTCATGTGCAAAGATGCATAGGGTTGTACATCCACATGATTTTCACAATCATGTGATTTACGAACTCTATTTGGTTGTCTGTTTAGGGGTGGAAAGAAGTGGATTTAGTGATCTTGGTGTCCAACAATGACCAGAGACTCGACCAAAATGTGTTGAGGAACCTGTTTTCCAAGTCATAGATGATGTTATGTGGTATAAAAAAATGTACCCACACTCGTTTGAAGAATATATTGCCATTATCCGTCCTTGTGATATTCTTCTTTCAGGATGTGAGGATGACATCTTCAAAAACCGATCCATGACCACAAATACACAATCATTTCCTTGCTTGGTGGATGAAATTCCAGACATGTAATCCATTGAGATAGATTCCCAAGGATTCTTGGGAGTAGGAAGAGGGGTGTATAATACTTTATTCTTGATGGAGAGCTTGGTAATGGCACAAGAAGTGAAAGATCTGATATACTTGTTGACGTCCTCTCTAATTTTTGGCCAACAAAAATATTTCTATAGAACGGTCAGCCATGAGAGGTCGATTGAGGCAGTCAGCGACATGATTTGAGCTCCTAGTCTTATACTTGATGTTGAGATGGAACTGTTGTAGGTAGGTGGAAATTTTTTTATGGCGGTCGTTCTCCAACTTCCCCTATGTCTGTATGAACTATAGAGGCTTGCAATATTTGTGGATGAATATAATGTTTCCATTGACGACAGGCTTGTACAATGGAATACATTTCCTTGTCATAGGTGGGGTATTTACAAACAATACCATAGAGTGTCTCACTATGGTATGCCACCAGATGACTGTGTTGAGTGAGAACTACACCTACATCATAGCTAGATGCATCAGTTTCAATCTCAAATGGTTGTTGCAGATCGTGAAAGGAGAGTATTGGAGCTCAGAACAAGCGATGCTTCAGATCATCGAATGATCATTTTTGTTCCTTCCCCAC
>JASDQU010242469.1:9593-38015 GCA_032191745.1 Picea mariana | reverse complement strand
TTATCTTCCTCTCTCTACACCCCCTCCCTGTATTCCTTTCTCTACCTCTCACGCTCTCATACAATTTCTCTCTACCACCCTCTATGTTTTACTCTCTCTCCCTCTGAGACTGCCACACACTATAGAAATCTTGGTACATCGCAAGGAAATACATGGCCTTTACCCAGACATGGTAAGACCTATACCTTGACCTATGCATGGAAAAACATGGAAGTGCCTAAAACTAGAGCTAGACATAGACCTAGACATGTCAAGGCATGGAAAGACCTATAACTATACCTAGACCATGAACTAAACTTATACGATGACCATGAACAAGACAATGAACTAGACCTATACAATGTCCATTACCTATAGCATGACCTAGACCTAGACCATGATCTAGACCTATACTTAGACCATGACTTAGACCTATACAATGACCATGAACATGACCATGACCTAGACCATGATCTAGACCTAGACCATGACCTGGAGCTAGACCTATACCATGACCTATACCTAGACCATACCTAGAGAAAGAGCTAGAGCTAGACCATCACCTTGACCTAGAGCATGACCTAGCTCTAGACCTATACCATGACCTAAACCCCCTTAGCTCCATATGATCCTAGGAATAACCTATACTCGACCCTTAGCACCATCCACACCCAATCCCCAAGTGCACTATGCCTATTCCTCTTTTTGAAGGCCCCACAATCCTTTCACCTCCATCTTGGTGCTCTAACCTCTGCTCTATGGTTCAAAACACTTTCAATCTTAATACCTTAGGTCATAATTGTCCCAAAACCTCTATACATATTTATTCATAAATTTATTAGGGCTACTATGAATGTTGTATCCATTGCATTAAGAGTGTCTACGTTATCCCGTGACTAGAAAGAAATGAGGGTGAGTGTGCTTGGAGCTCATCCCTCCTCAACAACAATGTGCACACATTCATGTTGGGAATGTATATGTACCAATCACATCCCTCAACCTAATTTATCTAAAAAACTTGAACAAGGCCGACATCTGCATGCCAAAATAGAAACAAAAATCAAATTTTTGTTCCTTTTGTTTTCTTGTTTAAATGGTAGAAAATTTTGTGCTATTGGAAGACAATTGTTAGTGGAATTGTAAGACAAATTTGTGTAATTGGAAGATAATTTTCATTGGAAAGAAAACTTGTTGTGGTGTGCTTGGAAGAAAATTGTTCTCTTTAAACATTTGGAACCTAAAGAATTGAAGTACAAAGTCTTCATGGAAAGAAAAACCCATTGAAAAGATAAATGAAGAAAAAGAAAAGGAAATATTAGGTATGTCAATGTTGATGTCTGGACAACATTGGGAAGAATTCTCTTAGATTAATAATTACTAATATAATTCTTGATTATTAAATAATATATACATATATATATATATATAATAAGTAAGTGATAATAATAAATAGTTATTGATTATCCAAGGGACACATCCTTTAATGTATGGTCACCATATGTTCCCTATACATGGAACACTCATCATTGTAATAATATATTGAATACAATATATTCTCATATATAAACATAAACATGGTATAAGAGCAGAACTAGGATTGATTCCATCACAAGAGGGCCCAGGAAAATTACATATTTTATGTTGTGTTTTCAATAATGTGTTGTTTCTCCATCCATTTGATGAATATATATGGATTTAGGCATGATACCTTTGAGATAGTCATGTCTGATTTTTTAGAATTGTAAAGGACGAATTTGATCCTGATTGAAGATGGGATGATGGTCATGTACTTGGGTTACGTAGGTGAGAATGAAGCGATGGTAGTGCAAGTTTTGGAATTTTGTGATGGTGGGTTGCATTCCAAAAGATAGATTTATTAGAGATCAGGGTCTTGTGATGTATCGTTGTGGATTGAGGACGTGAATTTCCTTTGCACTTGTTTACTGTTGAGAAATGAAGGTATTCATTTCATCTCATTATCTAAACTATTTCCCAATGCTAAGGGTTCAACACGTTTGAGGAAAGAGAAGAAAATGTTTTTCTCCAGACACAACAACATACAAATCCTCATATTGATATTCAAGAAACGAGGTAGTGTCTCTCTCATTTCCTATCCAGAGATTCATGGCTTTGGGTTTCAAACCGAGAGCCTTGATGGCCCAAGGAATATCCTCCTTGACATCCTCTACAAACAAAGAAGTATTTTGACTTGAAACAACCATTCTTCTCCTGTGCATAGGCCATAGTGCCCCTCTCTTGGCGTTCCAAACCTTTGACGTACTATAGAGCAGCTAGGAATGGCACACGTTCGATGTGGGAAGAAACAAAGCAAGAATCACTATGTATGGTGGGTTTTGCAACAAAAGTTTCTCAACCATTTTGGGTGAAGTGGAGACTCACGATCTAGTTTTGTAGGAGGGAGGTGAGATAGGCATTGTTCCATCTAGTGAGAGTGGGACAGTGTTGGATCCCAATGGTGATGATGTAGGGTTTGTTTGGCATTATGAAATCTCTAAGAAACTGGAGAGAGGAAGGTGGAATGTAAAGACGTTCCACATTGGGGACCAGTCCTAGGAAGATCTATCAAACCTCTTTCCATAGATTTGCGATCCCTTCTTCTTCTTCTATGTTTTTATTTTCAACATTTGTGGGACTACCCATGTCATGTTATTTTTTGGAATATAGTCCAAGATGGGATTGGGGCCACCGCAAAGATTGGAAGGAAAACCATTGTTGTAGTAATAGCATACAATATTCGAGGACTAAGTCAATATGAGCTTTGGATGCTAAAAATGGTGTTCTATGGAAGTTGTCATCATAGATATCTATGCCTTTGGACACATCGTTTAATGGATTGTTTTTGAATAAAGAATATGCGAGGTCAACATCATATTATGAATCCTTCGAAGTATTTGTTGTTATAAAAACAGGATCACAGAGCAATAAAATAAAACAAATGTGGAAGTAAAAAATAGAAGATACATAATACAATAGAGACATAGATATATGTGGTTCACCCAGTGTGGGAAACGTCCACCAGATAAATTGTTACGTACTTTCTTTATTATTATCCAGCAAATGAAGGGATACAATCTACAACACACCCATTGTAACTTCCTCCTCTTTCTCTCACAATATCCTCTCTTAGAATACAATATTTGCAATCATGCACAACCACAATACAATTCCCTCATAAAAGAGGGTTTCCTCATACGAAAAAAAACCCTAAAATAAATTCTACCGTTAGATCTGCAACCTTATAATGAATGGTACAGATTGACTACGAAATTACAATATACATTTACAAGGAAATTTTTTCTTTAGGGGATTCACCCCCGAACCTTTGTTGGCCCTTGGACCCGGCAGGGGGGAAAATCTCCCCCTGCAAACCCCCCATGTGGAGGGGTGTAAATTCTTCATGGGGTATAAACAAGGCTGAAAACAAATACCTATGAATCAAGAAGATAATCAAGCTCCACAACCAAAAACTCTGAGTATACAATGCTCATATAATTGAGGGAAATTCAGTGGTGAATTCCAAGTGGATCTATAAGATCAAACACATAGCTTATGGGAGCATCGAGAAGAACAAAGTGAGATATGTTGCTAGAGGATTCTCTCAAGTGGAGGGAATATATTATGAGGAGACATTTTCTCATGTTGCTCAATACACTTCTATATGGAATATTATTTCCCTTGTAGTATCCATGGGTTGGAGACTACATTAGATGGATGTGAAGAAAAGCTTTATCAATGGAGAGATTGAGGAAGAAGTATAAATAAAGAAACCAGATGGTTTTGTGATACATAATAAGGAGTCTCATGTGTATAGGTTTAAGAAGGCCCTATATGGACTCCAATAGGCACCTCAAGCTTGGTATGAAAGGATTGATGGACACTTAATGAGTTTGGGATTCAACAAAAGTGTTGTTGATCCCAACCTATACTACAATATTGTTAATGGTGAGTCCCTGATTTTTTGTCCTTTACTTTGATGGTTTATTTCTCACCATTACAGAGAGCCTTATTGATGAATACAATACGCATTGGCCTATGATTTTGAGATAAAGGACCTTGGTATGATGCACTACTTCTTGGGACTAAATGTGTGGCAGAGAACTAATGAGAACTTCTTGAGTCAGGGGAAGTACACAATTGATATATTGAAGAAGTTTGAGATGTTGAACTGTAAACCCATGGCTACACCAATGGTGATGAATATGAAGAAACTAAGTGTGTCCTCTTTTGATTCCGACAATATTGATCTGAATCTATACAAACAACTTATTGGATCATTGATGTATGTAGTTAACACTGAACTAGATATTTTCTATGCAGTGAGTGCACTTAGCCATTTCACGAGTTAGATAAGACAGACACATTGGATTGTTGTGAAGCATGTGTTGAGATACCTGTGAGGAATAGTTGGATATGGTCCGATATATACTTCCAGTATTGGCATGATATTGTAGGGATGCACTAACTCCGATTGGGTAGGGAGCACATTGGACAACAAGGGAACCTCCGAGTGTTTCTTCACTTTGGGATCTACCATGGTTTCTTGGTGTAGTAGAAACATAATTATATGGCTTTGAGCACCAAATAAGAATAGTACATTGCATCAAGTGTAGCAGTCCCAATACATTTCAAGCCATGAGATGTTGAGGAATCATACATGACAATAGTTCTAGTGTGCGTAGAGGCACTCCTAGAGAGGGTGGCACTACTACATCTAGAGGAGTAGATATTCATTTACCTCCAGAAAAGGAGAAAGAGATACCTTCAGTGTCAGAAGGAGCATAGATAGAGGAGGAGTAACCTCCAACTCCAGAGGGACAAACTATTGAGCCAGTCTCAGTTTCAGATAGAGCAGTTGTAGAGGAAGCAATTGTAGAAAGAGAGTGGAGGAGCCAGTTCCATAGAAAGAAGCCCTAGAGGAGAGAATTTGTTAACATAGTAGATAATATACTCTCGGTATCAGTGTTTAGCAGTTATAGAGTCCCAGAGGGAAAAATTTCATAATTCTAGAAGGAGTAGTTGTAAAGAGAGTGGAGGACCTACTCTCAAGCAAAGATCCAGATAGTGCTTTGCAGTAAGCACCCTAAGCCAGCTCGTGATTCGAGTAGACTAAGTTGAAACAGAGAGTGTACCAGTGTGGTACAGTTGGATATGTATCAAGAGATGAAGAAAGGATGCAGAGATATAAATTTATTACCAGGAAGAGAGTGTAGTTGACAGAAAGGGCACCATAGGGTGCTTCTTCAACTCGATATCAGTTAGGATTCGTGGAAATGAACTTCCATATAAATCAGTACTTCAAAGGAAAAATATATAGCAGCTAGTGACGCGAGTCATGGAAGAAGTGAGGTTTCAGAGGATTCTTGTGAGATTTCATATGAGACATGGTTTAGAGGAAGGAAGTATTGGTGCACCACCTTCCTACAAATGAAAAGGTCATTGATGTTCTTACCAAATGCCTTACTAGGATTAAGTTCAAGTACTTTTGTGGAAAACTTGGCATGGTAGAGAATGCCTCACTCACTGAGAGGGAATGTTGATGTTTGCAGCTTCCTGAGACATTCTCCAAATCGTAATCCTATATGACTGAGTTGAGTAGATCTGTGAGGACACTTATCCAAGAAGGGATAAGTGGGTTTGTGATTATCGCCCAATGTCCCTTGTGGAGATAACATGAGGACATGTCAAGGGAGCTGACCTTGATTTCACACACTATGGGGAGTTGAGCCTAGTGTTTCTAGAGGGAGTAGCCTCTAGAATTCCACAAGGGAGTGTGATGTGTGACAAACATTCTATAGATCATACTCCTCTGTGATTGAGTTGAGTTGATATGTGAGGACACTTATCTGAGAAGGGATAAGTGGGATTGGGATTATAGCCCCAAATCCCTTGTGGAGAGCACGTGAGGACATGTCAAGGGAGTTGACCTTGATTTCACACACTATGGGGAGTTTACTGTAGTATTTCTCGAGGGAGTAGATTCTATATGTCCCCATGGGAGTGACATATGTTACAAACCTTTTTCTACTATGGTGTTCGTATACCATTGGCAGAGACTATGTGTATCTGTACAGTATTTGTACTACTATATTGGTTGTGTATGAATGTAAGTGACTGTGTGTCACTAGAAACTTGTTGTGTGCTACTAGTAGTGGTTGTGTACCACTGGAAAGTAGTTGTCTACTACTATGGAAAGATACCTCCCTAGCTAAGAGGGAGTGTTGATGTTTCAACATCGGGAGAACCTTATCCTAGATTAGGACACAAAATAAGGGAGATAGGATACATTTATCATAAAGGTTTACTTGTGGTAAATGGGCCCAGGCGTAGTCCTTCCTTGATCATGACAAGGAATAATATGGACTTGAGGTGATTTCCATGTGTCAGTTAGCATCAAGATGACTTTCACTCACAGGGTGTACCTATGGTGAACGACCCTAGTGTGCTCTTTTTTCTAGACATGGTGATTTGAAAAGGAATAATAAAGACTCTAGATGCTAGGTGCTATCACATGCTGACCCAAAGTGAGTCTCATCTCAGAGAGAGTTAGTTGTCTCAGAGGGAGAGTCATAGGGGCCCCTCAGTTCAAGTAGGAGAGAGACATTTCCCAACACTAATAGATAAGTGTCATGAGTCTAGGGAAAAGTTTGTATACTTTAGAGACAAGCTTGGAATGATGCAAGATGTCTCCCTCATTGAGAGGGAGTGTTGATGTTTGGAAAAAATTGGGAAGACATTCTCTTATATTAATAATTAATAATATAATTATTGATTATTAAATAATATATATAATATGTAAATGATAATAATAAATAGTTATTGATTATCCAAGGGATGCATCCTTTCATGTATGGTGACCATATGTTCTATATATATGGAACACTCATCATTGTAATAATATATTGAATACAATATATTCTCAGATAGAAATATCAACAATCAAAATGTAGGATTTTAGAAAATGGCAGTCTAATTTCTAGCGGAATAGATTTTGTTGTTATTTCTCCTCAATCAACACAAGTAAAGAGCAATATTTCAATAGATACCAATCGAGTTCATACTTGTATTGAACCTACAATCACTATATCATCAAGACTATTTGTTATGGATGACCAGTTGATGGAGGGTTTTCTTGGAGTTGATTATATAATGGATGAAATTAGAGAGGAAACTAGTGCACAACCTTCCGGTGAAGAAGTTCCTATGGTGCAACCTCTTGTTGGACAGTCAGAAATTCCATAAACTAGTCATGGGAATGCCCACTCTCCTCCCATAATTGATACACTATGGATTGAAGGGAAAATAATTGCTACATTGTTAACTCCATAAAAGGGAGGTCAACAGTGTCAGAATATAGGTTCATCGTCCCTACCTAGATTGAGTAGTGTGCGGAAAAGAACTCCTAAACACATTATGATGGATGAAATTAGTCTAGAATCACTTGAAGGTAAGTTACCTAACCATACTATTTTTTATTATTCTTATGAAATCATTAAAGACTATTTTGAACCAAAATCTAGTGCCACTAAATGTCAATTATTTTTGTCTTTGTTAAAATATAGAAGTTTGACCGCTATTAGAAGAATTTTAGGAATTAAAATAGTCAAAAGTTTAGAAACAAGTCATCATATTTTTAGAAACCTTGTGGATTCTTTTCAAAAAATTTGTAAGAAATATCGTCCTAAAGACCGTAATGTAGCCCGTCGTGTCTTGTCACAATCAATTGTTAGTAATATTTGTTGGTGAAAATTTGAGAAATTGCACATACTCAACACAAACTCAAGACTCAGTACATACTCAATAATGGTAACAATTGTGATAACCACAGTAACTGATCAAGATAACAAGAACAAGAACCCGAATCCGAGAAAGAGAAATAACCTAAACAACAACAAGAAGAAGAAGAATAGTAAAAAACAAAACCCTTTTCTTTACATTTCCATCTTATTTATATGTGCACACCCTTGACAAAGTCAATTGACAAAATCAAAACATATTTTGTCCACCTCGGTATTTATTTTATCCACCCTTGGTATTTGCATCCCCTGTGGATTTTTTAGCTTCCAGCTATCACACAGATTTTTTTTACTTTGTCAACCATAGTTATCATCCTTATCCTCTTATAAAAAATGAAGGCCCCAACAATATCACAAGAAAACATTGTTTTATCCAACAAACCTCTCATCTCATTAAATTAAATATAAAAACTCTTATAAAGTATTCTAATATAGGAGATAGCCTCGATAAAGGTGCCCCAACATATTTTTGGGCCTTTATTGGTAGGATACCTCATTTTGACATGAAGTTAATTGGAGCAGTTAAGGGGCTAGTATAGTATTTCTGGCTTGAGAACACTAGGCCTTCTTCCAACCAAAAATATGTACTAAAGTTGAGAACGAGATCTAGGGACCATGAAACCCATATTAAATGTTTTTTTGACATGATATAGAGAAAATTATATGAGATATTAAGGATAGTACATGGTGCACTTAACTTGGGACAAATATCTTTGCATAAATGCAAGCCTTGGTATGTTCGAATGAACACAATTTGTAACAGATGCTATTGTAGATATCACATTGAGTATGGTTATTATTATCACTCTCTCTCTCTCTCTCTCACACACACACACATATATTTTGTATTTCATAACACCCTTGTGTAGGAATACTTAGATGTATTTCCTCGATCATCATCTAGAGACTTTATTCATAGAATATTGTGTACAAGGATATAGGGTTATACATTCTATTAAAAACATTGCTTAGATGGGGCATGCCCTAGGGGTGGGGGAATATAATTATTGAGCAACTGTATCCATGTGAGTGATGATTATGAATTAGGGAGGAAGGATATTGACTTGAAAATATTTAAATATTCCACATATGATATCGATGGAGGGTAGCAAAAAATATATACAATTGGCGACTTCCAAGGTATGAGTATGTGACTTCATCAAGGACTTCTTCGAAAAGACATGACAATATGCCCAAAATGTCCATTAAAAGGAAATGAAATGGAATAATAGAGTTTTGTAATCTCCCACACTTCTATTTTTCCAAGGGCCATGTGACCACACTACCCACAATCACCTGACATAGTGTTCCTCAAAATTGACCGCTGGCTCAAAATTGCACTATGCCTCACTAAGAAAACTTTAGTTCCATAGATCCTCCAACAAATAATTTTCTAGGAAATGAAATGAAAACATAGGGGTGCCCATAGTTGTAATTGGGTTCCCCAAATCCAATACAATCGATTTTTCATCAATATGAAGCCCAGTTAGAATTTTATCACGAGTTGCAATTCACATCTTCAATCCATTCAGGGACATGTTAGCAATTTGGTCTAGGTACATAAAATCCAAATTGAGTGGAATAATGGAGTTACATAACCTCTGATATTTCATTTTTTTCAAGTTCCATGTGACCACGATACCCATAATCGCCAGGCCCAATGTTCTTCAAAATTCACCACCTATTCAGAAATTGCATTGTGCCTCATTGAGAAAAACCCTAGTTTCTAAGATCCTCCAAAAAATAATTTTATGATAAATGGAATGAAAAAGTAGGGATCCCCGTAGTTGTAACCTAGCTTCAGGAGTCCAATGAAACTAATGGTTAAACCATTCGATGCTCGGTTAGATTTTTATCATGAGTTGCAACTCACCTCCTCAAATCATTTAAGGACATGTTGGCAATTTGATCCGGGGCATAAAATCCAAATTGAGTGGAATAACAAAGTTTTGTTAGCTCCTGCACATATTTTTGGACAAGGCCAATTCAACCACGCTACCCACAATCTCCTGACACAATTTTCTTCAAAATCGACCACTTGTTCATAAATTACATTGTTCCTCACTAACTAAAACCCTAGTTCTGGGGATTCTCAAACAAATGATTTTACAGGAAACAAAATTATAGCATGTGCATCCCCTTAGATGTAACCTAGTTCCCCAATTCCAATACAACTTATGGTTCATCCATCCAAGGCCCAGTTATATTTTTATCACGAGTTGAAACTCACCTCCTCAATCCTTTCACGGACATGTTAAAAATTTGGTCTGGGGGCATAAAATACAAACTAAGTGGAAAGACAAGGCAAGACATGGAAAGGAAATGCAAGGAATGACAAGGCTAGGCAAGGCATGGAAAGGAAAGGAATGGCATGTAAATTCAAGGAAAGAAAATGCAATGCAATGTGAGGCATGGAAAGGAAAGAAAAGGCATGGCAAGTCAAGGCATGGCATGATAAGGAAAGGAAAGGAAATACATGGGAAGGATAGGAAAGGATATAAATGGAAAGGAAAGGTATAGTTCTATGCCTATGTATAGGTATGGAAAGGTAAGTAAAGGAAATGGAATGCATGGAAAAGTAAGTCATGGCATGCAAAGGAAAGGCATGGAATGGAAATTCAAGGGAAGGAAAGGCAAGGCAAGGCAAGGAAAGGCTAGACATGGCATGACCTATACCTAGATCTAGACCTAGACCTAGACCATGATGTATACCTAGACCTAGACCTAGAACTATACCATGTCATAGACCTAGACCTAGACCTACACCATGACCTATACCTAGATCTACACTGTGACCATGACTAACACCGTGACCTAGTCAATGACCTAAAACATGACCTAGACCATGACCTAAACTATGGAAAGACAAGGCATGACAAGGAAATTTGAGGCAAGGAAAGGAAAGGTAAGAGAATTTTAGGTATGGCATGTAAATTCAAGGAAAGGAAAGGAATGAAAATTAAATTCAAGGCATGACAAGGAAAGGGATGGCATGGAAAGTAAAGGCAAGGTGAGGCAATCCAAGGAAAGGAAAGACAATGCAAGGCAAGGTGAGGCATGAAATGGAAATTCATGGCATGGAAATTCAAGGAAAGGTAAGGACAGGAAAGTCAAGGAAATGCAATGCATGGAGAGGAAATTAGTCAAGGAATTTAATGGCAAGGAAAGGAATGGCATGGAAAGGAAAGGAATGGAATGGAAATGCAAGGTAGGGAAAGACATGACAAGGCTAGGAAAGGATATACATGGTAAGGAAAGGTAGGGAAATGAATGGAAAGGAAAGGTGTAGGTATTGGTCTAGGTATGGAAAGGAAATACAACACAATGCAAGGCATGGAAAGTCAAGGAAAGGAATGGAAAGGCAAGACATGGAATGGAAAGTCAAGGAAAGGAAATAAAATGCAATACAAGGAAATGCTAGACATGGAAAGGAAAGGAAAGGTAAGGCATGTAAATGAAAGGAAAGGATAGGCATGGAAAATCAAGCCAATCCAAGACATGGCAAGGAAACATCTAGGTCTAGGTGTAGGTTTAGGTCTAGGTATGAAAATACAAGGAATGGAAAGACAATGCAACACAAGGAAAGGAAAGTCATGACAAGGAACTGCAAGGCAATGCAAGGCAATGCAATGCAAGGCAAGGCAATTATATTCAATGTGAGGCATGGGAAGGAAAGTCAAGGAATGGAAAGGAAAGGAAGGGAAAGACATGGGAAGGAAAGGAAAGTTTGGACATGGAAAGACAAGGCTAGACATTGCAAGGCAAGGAAAGGAATGGCATGGAAAGGCAAGTTATAGGTATAGGTATAGGTATAGGTATAGGTGTAGGTATAGGTATGGTAAGGAAAGGAATGGAAAGTAAATGCAATACAAGGAAATTATAGACATGGAAAAGGAAGCCAAGGAAAGGCGTGGCATAGAAAGTGAAGGAAAGGCAAGGAAATGCAAAGAAAGGCAAGAATAGATATGGTAAGTCAAGGAACGGAAAGGAAAGGTATAGGTAAAGTTCTAGGTAGTATGTTAATGCAAGGTACATAAATGAAAGGCAAGCTCTAGGTATAGGTCTCGGTGGTATCTTGATATGAAAATGAAAGGCTCGAGTCTCTTTAAAATTGCAAGTGAAAATTGTATGTGCTTAGGTAATAGGATAAAGTTACTAACACATAAAACGTAATGATTTTTTACTCTATCATGAGAAGCATAAACAGTCATAAAAAACCATCAAATTAAACATGTTAACACAACAAAATGATAAAGGAGGTCACCCCTCTCTTGGGCCACATCTCCTAGTCCAACTTCTAATGGATGATTTTCATCAATGCTCAAAGTGTCAAAATCGTTGATTTACAATACTCAGAATGAGAAATAGATGGATTCAATGGCTCCAGAACGTCCAAAAACCCCTATGTGGGCTCTTCCTGCACCTGGTTTGGCCAAAAACCGAGTTGGAATCACTCCCTCAAAGTTTCTCCCAATTCTTTGTTGTCTCTACTCACCAAAATGCACCCAGAATAACTGAACCTAGCCTCCATGTGTTTTTCATTCCAAAAACTTAGCACGCATGTGCATCTCACAAAAACTGTCATTATATTGCATCGTTAGAGGCATAAGCGCCTAGAAGGATGGAGGTGTCGGTCACATGGGCTCCATATGGCCATGTCCCAACGCCTAATCTAGAGTCATTGGCTAAATCCCGCACAAAGAATGGTCACATGGAGGATGTGTTGTATGGGCCACTCATTGATTGACCGTTTGAAGCTCCACACATGTGGTGGTCATGTGTTATGTGACCAGGGAAAGAAATGGAGAGTTTTCCCCATGCGCTGAGTTCTATGGTAAGGTTATGCGGTAAGGGTTAAGCCAAGGACTGGGGCCTATCCCCAACCCTTTCCAAACCCAGATGAAACATAGTTTGACTTTAAATTAATTTTTGAAGCATAAGGGTTAAGAACCACCATGCGGGCGGGCTGGTTGCTCGGCCCTTGCCAAGTCTCTTCCACTGCTGGAGATCTCGGATTCGACCCCCGTAGAATTGAACCCAAACTTTTATGACATGGAGGGGTGCCATGTGGCAGCCCATGTCTGGGCCATGTGGTACCATACCATTGGTCCAATACATCGCCACGTGTTGAACATTAATTGGTCCACGTAACATTCCAATCACCTGTCACATCATCCTCTACCACATGTTAGTATGATCACTTGCCCTGTCACCAGTACGACCCTGCCACATCAACAATATGACCCTGCCACATCATCAATATGACCCTGCAATGTCAGCACTATACAGACTGCACATTCAGTAAAATTTTACCTATTTGGAAAAGAAGACATAACACTATATCTCTCGCATATGATGTCTGTTTGAACTCATTCAAGTGGCATTAGGATTGTGAGGAAGAGGCCTACACACGAGTCTGTTTTGAAGCAATTCTGAGCACTTTGATTTTTTAGCATATTTTGATCCCCTGGATCACTCCTCCTCAATGGGAAGCTTTTGGACCTCCAAAAGGATACTGTAAGTCTATCTGAATATGAGGGTATTATTCCCTCACCTTTCCTACCTCAATCCATTTGGATTTTCTTGGATTTGTGCCTTTAAGACCAACTCGAAGGTATTCCACATTCCCTTGTTTTGAAGTTCTCATCCTTCTGTCAAGGATTATATCTTCATGTAGTTTTGAAAGATATTCTAGAGAGAAATCATCTATGGAAGGAATATGAACATGCTCTCCTTGATCATCAATCAAAGAAGTCTCATACAATCTCATATTTTCAACATTAACAACTGCATACATTTGCATATAAGGAGGAAAATCCAAATGGAAGGCATTGTTACCAATATTTGCATGAGCCTTGAAAGGTCCATATATAATTGGTTTCAGTTTTTGACCTTCTCTTTTAAGCTTCTCTTTGCTAATGTAAATCCAAAATTCATCTCCAACTTGGAAACTATGATCAACACGATGCTTGTCATGTCTTGTCTTGTACTTGGCTTGGCTCTTTTCCAACTGTTCTTGTACCATTTGATGCACCATCTGAATTTGTTCAATGAACTTATTTTCTCTATCAATGTCATATTGACCATCAATAGAAATATCTTTCCCAAAGATAAAACATAAAGGATATTTTGGAAAATAACCAAAACATGCCTCAAATGGAGATGTTTGAGTCAAAGAGTACTTAGCCTAGTTGTAAGCATGTTGAATGTAGTGTAGGTGCTCATCCCAAAGATTAGGATTCTTGTTGCAATAACCACGAAGAAGATGTACTATTGTTCTATTCACCACTTTCGTTTGACCATCGGTTTGTGGATGAAACTTTGTGATCTTTTTCATCTTGTTTTTCATGAGTTCCCATAAGCTTGACCAAAAGTTCCCAATAAATCAAGAATCTTGATCATAAATAATGGATTTAGGAAATCCAAAATGTACCCAAACATGTTGAAAGAACATTCATGTCATTTGTTCAGCTGTAAATTGCTTCTTACAAGGCATCAAAATACACATTTTTTTTAAATGGTCAACTACAACATAAAGATAATCATGATTCTTTTTAGACATAGATAAACCTCCTACAAAATCCATGGAAATGCTTTCCCAAAGACGAGAAGGAACCAAAAGTGGAGTATACAAGCCCAACTTTTTGTTGCTAGGATTACTTGTAGCACATAAAGAACATCCTCTTACATATCTTGAAACACTTTCATTCATTTTAGGGAAATAGAAATACCTTTGCAAATTAGCCTTTGTCTTGCCTACACCAAAGTGGCCAACAATAAGAGAAGAATGAGCTTCCCTTATGATGTTGACTCTTTCACCCTGTGGAATACATATCTTTCCAAGACAATACAAAATCTTATCATGCACATGGGAATCAAGTTCCTCAACTTGGTTAGAATGACACAAAGTTGCATAAACCTCTTTAAAATCAGCATCTAAACCAGAATTTTCAACATAGCTCTTATGCATGGTAGAATTATACTTAAGAATAATTGAAGAACTAACAATAGGCCTAGAAAGCATATCAACAACTTTGTTATAAATTCCTTTCTTATACCTTATAACCAAGTGTAATTGTTGTAGAAAACCCATCCATCTGAAGTGCCTTGTTTTTTGTAGCTTTGTTTGTGGTTGTAAGTATTGCAATGGCTGATGATATGTGTGAATGATAGTCTCTTTTTCCAACAAATAATGTTTCCATTTTTTTACACTTTTCACCAATGCATACAAATCCTTATCATAAGTAGGATAGTTAATTAAAACACCATTAAAAGTTTCAGAATGAAAACAAATGGGCTAACCAAGTTGTAACGAGACTTCTCCCATTGCATATTAATTGCTTTCATTTGTTTGGATCTCAAATGCATGGATGATTTTAGGGGCTAAGTTTTTCTCATGGGCTAATTTTCCATGTTTTTTCCCAAAAAAAGATTCTCTATTCTAAAAATGATTCACCCAAAATCTATAGGATAAAGTTATTTTACCTTAAAAATAGCCAAAATTTTATACAAACTATATAAAATCCTTAGAAATTTGAATATTTTTACAAAAATATCGCGAACATTTTATAGTTATCATATGAAGGATTAGTAAGATTCGTCAAGGTTTCTACATTTTAAAATACAATTCCATCCTTAAAGTTATCCCTACTCAAATGGTTGTCTCAAATTAGGAAGTGCAAGAACTGGAGCTGAACTAATATTCTCCTTCAATGCATCGAAATCTTTTTGTTTCTTTCCTCCCCATTGGAAAACCTTCTTGATGCTTGTCACTGCATGTAATGGAGTTGCAATTGAAGAGAAGCTAGCAATAAAATTTATCCAATATTGGGTTTCTACCAAAAATCTTCTTACCTCTGTCACATTGTTGGGCTTGGGCCAATCCAAAATGACTTTGACCTTGGAAGGATCAATTTTCAGTTCTCCTCCTCCCACAATATGCCCCAAGTAAACAAGTGAGGTCTTTCCAAACTCACATTTAGACATCTTAAAAAAAAATAAAATTATTTCTTTAAGACATACAAAAATTTCGTTACATGTGTAACATGCTCTTTACGAGATTTGTTAAATATGAAAATGTCATCCAATTAGACAATCACACAATCATCAAGAAAAGTCCTTAAAACACCATTCATGACTCTCATGAATGTAGCAGGAGCATCACAAAGTCCAAATGGAATTACCATCCACTCAAACAAACCTTGCTTTGTTTTGAAAGTTGTCTTCTAAGTGCCTCCTTCAACAATCCTAATATGATGCTATCCACTTCTCAAATACAACTTACTAAAACACTTATCATCTTTCAATTGATCAAGAAAATCATCAATTCTAGGAAGAGGATAACAATTCTTTACCATAATCTTGTTCAAGGCTCTGAAATCTACACACATGCACCATGTACCATCTTTCATTGGCACTAAAACACTTGGTGATCTATGTGGATATGTTCTTGGAATGATGACCCCTTTGTCAATAAACTCTTGGTTTTGTTTTTTAATTTCATCACTCTCCATGACTGACATCTTGTACATACGAATGTTTGGAATAGGACAATCTTGCTGCAATTGTATCTCATGTTGGATAGCCCTTTTTGGAGGAAATCCTTTTGGTTCCTGAACATCTCATCATATTTGTTAACAACCTCATATAAATCATATTTCATCTTTGCATCACAACCTTGGAAAGCTTATTTTTCAACATTGTCTTTGGGTTTGATCATCAAGAGGACAAAAGTTTTAGTAGCATTGACTAATCTCTTCATTTGTCTAACATTTACAAGTGACAAATTCAACTTCTTTGTATGTTCTCTAACAATGTACTCAACTTCATTTTTAAACAAATGATACTTGTTCTCTTGACAATGAAACATGGCTCTCCTATCATATAAATATGGGCTTCCCAATATGATACCACAAATATCCAATGTAATAACATCAAGCTCTACCTCATCTATAAAGTTTGAAGTGATGGAAAATCTATGTGTACACCTTCTTGTCACATGCAATTTGGCATTGTCACATATTCATCCTAGAGGGTATGGTTTAGGATGTGGATTAGTTTCCAAATTTAATTTCTTAACAGTGTCTTCAGATATGAGGTTTGCTTGAGATCCAATATCAGAAAGAGTATCTATCTTGGTATGCTTAGAAATAACCCTTATGTGGAAAAGCTCTATTCTTTCTTTTTCATGTTGAGTTTCATTGAGGCTACTACTAATTGAAGAACTAGTACTTGCAATAGAATCCTTACCTTGAAAACCCATGGCTGTAATCTTTGTTTCATCACCCGAATCAGAACCTAAATCATGTTTTGTAGTTGGAGTATTCTTTGGTTTCCCCTTATGGCTGAAATTTTTGGGTCTCATTTTAGGATGAAGTTTCCAACAATGGTATTCATCATGGCCATCCTTTGAACAATGTTTACATGGGATTTTTTCTCCCTTTTTCTTGATTGAAGCTTTCTTTCCACCATTTCCTTTGAATTTCGTCTTTCCTTTGTCTCCTTTAACAAAAGGCTTATGTTTCCCTCTTGAGGTTCATTCCTCCCTCTTTCTTCCAAATGAGTTTCCTATACAAAAATTTCATCTAGAATTGTAGGGTTAAACATAAGTATTGTGTGCATCAAGTAGTTATGCAATCCTCCAATATATTTGAGTAAAGTTTCTTGAGAAGATAAATCTATATCCAAAATCAAATCCCTTATCCTAAATTCTTGAGTGTAGCTTTGAACACTTTTCCTTTAGCTTGTCTAAAGTTTTTCCAATCCATAATAGATTTCTACATGTATGCTAATGGATAAAATTGTCTTTTAAGTGCAAGAATAAAATCATTCCAAGAGTATAAAACTTTACCATGGTTCTTCATGTGCTATTGAGTTTTGGCTTCTCACCAAATGAGTGTTTCACTTTCCAATCTAAGAGAAGCAAGTTGAATCTTAGTTTCATCATATTTTATTCTTTGTATCCTACAATGAACTTCAATCTAACAAATCCAATTTCTTAACGTTTACCTCTCCATTGTACATAGGAAATTCAAGCTTAATATCAATCTTAAGAAAAGGTGTTTGTAGAGGAATTTTACCATGTTCTTCTGGAAAATTTGGAGGTGGTTTTGAAATGGTAGAAGAGGTGGAAGATGGATATGAAGGAGGTGGAGTATCACCATTCCCTCCATTTCCTTTTGGAATTTTATCACCACTATATCCATTTCCCTTTCGAGGGTTTGATTTTTCACCTTGCAACCTTGCATTTATTTCTTCAAATAAAACTTTCACCATTTCTGTCATATCATAGAAAACTTTTCTGAAAGCTTCATCCTTTGAAGTAAGAGTTTCATGACTCTCCTCATGAGCCATACTTGGTGAATATCTCCTTGAATCTTGAGGTGATTGTGTACTTCTCCTTCTTGAAAGTTGAGAACTTGGCTCTACAAGTTGACCTTCTCCTCTTGTGAGCTTCAACCTTGTAAGAATTAGAAAAAAAAACAATTGCAAACAATCAATCCTTCAAAAACCTATGCTCTGATACCAAATTGATCTAAAAATGAAAGGCTAGAGTCTCTTTAAAATTGCAACTGAAATTTGTATGTGCTTGGGTAATAGGATCAAATTACTGACACATAAAACTTAACGAGTTTTTACTTAATCATGAGCAACATAAAAAGTCATAAACAACCATCAAAATAAACAAATTAAAATGAAAAAATGATAAAGGAGTTCACCCCTCTCTTGGGCTACATCTCATGGTCTAGATTCCAATGGATCATTTTCATTAATGCTAAAAAATGTCAAAATTACTGCTTTACAATGCTTAGAATGAGAAATAGATGGCTCCAATGGCTCCAAAACATCCAGAAACACCTAGTTGGGCTCTTCCTGCAACTATTTTGGCCAAAACCTAGGTTGGAATCACTCCTTGGAAGTTTCTCCCAATTTTTTGTTGTCTCTGCTCACCAAAACACACCCAGAATGACTGAACCTAGCCTCTATGTCTTTTTCATGCTAAAAACTCATCACGCATGTGCATCCTGCAAAAATTGGCATTCTGTCACACCATTAGAGGCATAAGCGCCTATAAGGGCGGAGGTGTTGGTCGCATGGGCTCTATATGGCCATGACCTAATGCTTAATCCAGAGTCATTGGCTAACTCTCGTGCAAAAGGTGGTCACATGGATGACACATGGTATGGGTGGCTCATTGATTAACAGTTTGAAACTCTGTACATGTGGTGGTTGTTGACACTCGGAACTGAAAATGGGTTGCATGCAAATCAATCCTGAGGCAACCTCGAACCACTTTGGATTGGAAGCTTCCCTCCCCCAACCCGAGAGGGATCTCTCGAACAATGTCAAAATATGATCATCAGTAAGCGCAAAAAGGTGGGCGGATTTATGGGTAAATGATGGTCTTGGATTTTTAGAGTTTGGGCTTTGGACCAGGGAAACAGTCCATTGGGAATGGAGTCAAGTGAAAACTGAAGAAAGGAGATAACAACAGTGATCGTATAAACTTGCGAAAAATGAGGCAAAGTAAGTCTATCTTTCAATGATTTGATAATCATGATGCGGTAGAAAAAATAACTGATGTAGCAGAGAATATATGTAGAATTCTAGAAGTGTAGACTGCTCTTACACCCGCTGATAGCTGGTACAGAGGAAAAACAGTAAACAATTATAGAAAACCAAAATTCATTCGCTGTAGTAGTGGTCATACTAAATTATAACGAAGCACATAAGTTAGGAATGGATAGGCCATCACAGTGAAAGCATCTATCAAGGAGGAATTTTCACTACGATAATATTTAGAGGAAAAGAAACGAAGGCTGATAACTAGATGCAGAGTACTTATCTGGAACAAATTCTGATCAGTCACCATAGAACACAACACATTTATATCAACTGTGGGTAAGGAGCATATAAAATGAATTGCAAACACATTTTAACATAGCTGAAATAAAGAAGAGATAAACAATATGATAATGACAACACATATATATCAAGTGTGGGTAAGGAGCATATAAAATGAATTCCAAACAGATTTAACACAGCTGAAAAAGAGGAAGAACATGCTGAAAGAATCGACCGTGATGAATCTAACATTCTCAAGTAAATACATCATCTATATTATTCTATTATGGGCTTACAAAATAACTCAGCATAAAAAGGAACCCCTCTTCACAAGAGGTTTATTCCCCAGCTCGTCCCCCACGCCCCCTATTCTGTTACATCAATCAGTCTTTTAAAAGAAAAATCTAGAATAAAACTCTTTATGTTCCGGGAAATACAAAACGATTTTCCTTCTCCGAACTATGCGACTGCCTGCGCTGCTGTTTCTTTAAACCGTTACTAATCATTTGACAAGTGGGGTATTTTTGGTTGGGCTAAATATTTTTGTTATCCTTGCATTTGATCTTGCTTTGAAACCTCCAAAAATCTGACACCAAATGTTGATTAGGGTGATATCCTGGCTGTACACAGTCTCTAATATTTGCACACCGATTTAATTCAATAGATACGTAGCTGTGGCGTCAACACTGATTGCTACCTCAGCAGAAATGAAGATCAACAATAAAGTAATGCAGAAGACGATGGTCGGAGGGCACCGGTGGCAATAATCGCGATCGTGCCTACAGCAACATTGCTTCTCTTCGCAATCCTCGTGTATTATTGTTACTACAGATCAACCTCTCGTTCATCCGCTCATGAGAAAACCGAAACTGGCTCTTTTGGACCGGGTTTAAAACTAAAGTTATCATGAGAAAACCGAAACCGGCTCTTTTGGACGATTAGTCCTAATGATGAATCCCGATTCGGATTCGAAATGTTGATGAAAAAAATGACACCAACTGTGGATTATCCGGCAATTAATCTCGTAAAGTTATCAGATCTGTTAGATGCTACCAATGATTTCAGTGAAGCCGCCATCACACAGCTACCATCAAGAATTAATACCATCACATAACTACCTCATGAATTATGCTTACTCAACAACAATGCATTCATATTGACCTTACTGTACTCAGGCTGATCAGATCCACCATCCTACTATTATTATTCCTATTCATCTCTTTCATCCTTTGTTCTACAAACATTGGGGGGAGATACCACCATGCAGATGTTAATAAGATTGCACAAAACTGGCCGTAGAAGACCAAACAGAGCAACATAATGATCATAACAGTTGCACCCACACTAGCGTCGTTATCCATGGTCGGGCTGGTCCTCTTGTAGAATCGGTCTAAATCTTGTAGTCTTGGAGTTCTGATGGGCCGATTTTTCATGGACACAACCCTTCTAAACTTTTTAGCTTTAGATTGACGAAGCTTGTTCTCAGGATCAATGGTTTTCTATTTCTCAGCCCTGGGAGAAGCTGAAACCGAAGTCGAGAACTCGATTCGCTGAACATGATATTTCAAAGGACTGCTGGGTGCACTCCCAGTAAGGCCCAATCTTGGAGTTATTCTGTCGATCTTATAGACGTCTCTCTGCTCCGCAATTTCTTTAATGCCTCATTCATTCTGACTAGTCTTAGGGTTTATAGGGTTTCTAAATAGTGTTATGAAGTATGAAACCCCACTCAAAATAAAATTCTTTGTACATGTTGTTTGGATGGCTCGGACGATGGTGTCGGCCACAAGAATAGTGTTAATTCTCGTTGCACACCCTAAATCTACAACTCGCAAGACACCATCTCCTCCTTTCAGGTTGTCAAGGCCCATATGTTGGCCGATTTCATGTTCCAGAATAGGCTTTATCACTTGTATTGTTCTCAGTTGGTACGACAAAGAAACTTGAGCATAGATGGTATTTCCGTCTCTGCCATTCATGGCGATCATATTCTCTAGTGATTTCACCCTCTCCATTGGATTGGATTTTAGGCACACTATAAGAAACCAAGCCATTGCTTATTCGAAGCATCTAGTGCAGTATACACAGCGAAGGAAAGGACCTTTAAAACCTCCAGCATGAGTGTATGAGTTGGAACCCTGATTTCGGGTTTTGAGAAAAGAGAATAGTCAATCCAAACTTTAGGTCGGATGAATTTCTGAAATAGAGCTCGGCGTGATTTCGGTCTTTAGATTTTTGTGGGCATTGTCTCATGACCATTTCGTAGTCTGTCCCTTTCCTCTCTTTAGCACCTGGGGAGATCTGGAGGAGGTGGCTCCAATGTTTCCAAATAACCGCGACCATTCTTAACTAGAAACGCCACATTTAGTCCAAACGATTGATGATCGTCAAAGTGACAGTGCATGAGCCACACTCCTGGATTGTCATCCCTGAATCGAATGGAAGTCCATCTATTCACTGGAACACCAAATATGCATGGTATACTTGAGTTCAGACTAGCAGAAACTATTCCTGATGCTGTAGAATTTGCCACGACATCATAATGTGTAGTAATAGCTCCTCGCAAAGCTCCACCACCCTTCTGCAATGCTCCTCCCTCAATTTGGTAACACATAGACTACATTGTAATCTCCGTCAGATTTATCGCAAGGATCTGTTATTGATTATATTGATCACCAAAATCTATTACCAATGAGCAGAGACATAACGATTGACATGGATTCCTAAAGTCGTGGAACAAAGCAGCCCGAGAGTGACAGATGTGGATAGAGAGATATGGAATGCAGAGTGTTGATCTTATAGAAACAAAAGCTACCACCAGCTCCCTCTTCGTGACTTGAATGGGCGTCGGAACGTTGGGTTGACGGACTTGTGTGTGTTCTTTGAAATACGTTCAAGATCAACATCTTCAGCAAGCTTCATATTCTTTGTATGGATGCGAAGAACCTCTATTCGACCAACTTCATCTGGAACCCCAATGTCCATTTCACGATCAAACCTACCAAACCTTCTAAGTGTTGGATCAATGTTGTTAGGCCTATTTGTTGCTCCCATGAAAATCACATGAGTTCGAGCTTTTAGACCATCCATCAATGTCAAGAGTTGAGATCAAAGTGACAGTGCATGAGCCACACTCCTGGATTGTCATCCCTGAATCGAATGGAAGTCCATCTATTCACTGGAACACCAAATATGCATGGTATACTTGAGTTCAGACTAGCAGAAACTATTCCTGATGCTGTAGAATTTGCCACGACATCATAATGTGTAGTAATAGCTCCTCGCAAAGCTCCACCACCCTTCTGCAATGCTCCTCCCTCAATTTGGTAACACATAGACTACATTGTAATCTCCGTCAGATTTATCGCAAGGATCTGTTATTGATTATATTGATCACCAAAATCTATTACCAATGAGCAGAGACATAACGATTGACATGGATTCCTAAAGTCGTGGAACAAAGCAGCCCGAGAGTGACAGATGTGGATAGAGAGATATGGAATGCAGAGTGTTGATCTTATAGAAACAAAAGCTACCACCAGCTCCCTCTTCGTGACTTGAATGGGCGTCGGAACGTTGGGTTGACGGACTTGTGTGTGTTCTTTGAAATACGTTCAAGATCAACATCTTCAGCAAGCTTCATATTCTTTGTATGGATGCGAAGAACCTCTATTCGACCAACTTCATCTGGAACCCCAATGTCCATTTCACGATCAAACCTACCAAACCTTCTAAGTGTTGGATCAATGTTGTTAGGCCTATTTGTTGCTCCCATGAAAATCACATGAGTTCGAGCTTTTAGACCATCCATCAATGTCAAGAGTTGAGATAAAATGCGCCTCTTCTACTTCACCATTTGTTTTCTCCCTCTTTGGAGCTATGGAGTCAATTTCGTCGATGAAATTGATAGAGGGAGCATTCTTCTCTGCTTCTTCAAAATCCTTTCTAAGATTACTTTCAATTTCTCCAGCAAGTTTTGACATAATTTCAGAACCATTAATTAGAAAAAATAAATCTCCAGTCTCATTTGCCACTACCCTAGCAATCAAAGTTTTTCTTGAACCAGGAGGACCATAAAGTAAAATGCCCTTAGGGGGCTTAACACAAATGGATTTGAAAAGTTGTGGATGTCGTAGGGGTAATTCAACTAGTTCCCTGATTTGTGCGATTTGTTTCCTTACACCACCAACATCATCATAGCCGACTTCATCCAATCTGTCTTAATGATTTTAAATTCCACACTTCTCATTCCTCCTCGTACGATAAAAAAGGTCTCATTTTCTTACTGGGCGATAGGCTTCCAAGAAGTAAGCACGAAAATAATATATTTATTTTGGTAGATTGATCAAGCCCCAACACCGCAGGCTTGTTCTGAATTTCCTTAGTTCATCTTGTCGGTTGGATTTCAGTCTTTTGTAATTCTTCTGCAGCAAGGAGGGGAGTCTTTGAATCGCGTGACCAACAACATTGAGATTTGAAATATTGTGACGAGACATCATGTCATCATCATAAGTATAGAACTCAATACCAGGACCTTAACCTTATTCTACATTCTTAAAAACTGCGTGCTCACTTGCTAACAAATGAAATTTTTGAATCTCCATCCCTGATATCCATTTTTCCTACCAATCTGCAGAAGGATCTCGCTCATAATGCAGGGATTTAGCATGGAGACAATTTGGGAAAAAGTGCATGAGTTAAATCAGAAATTTTCAATATCTGTTACAACAGTGGTCATGTCATATGTGACTAAGGAAATCAATGGAGAGTTTTCCCTGGGTGTTGAGTTCTAGGTCTTAGCCCAGACCCTTTCAGCACCTGGATGAAACATAGTTCGACTTTAAATTAAAGTTTGAAGGACAAGGGTTAAGAACCACCATGCGGGTGGGCTGGTATCTCAGCCCTTTCCAAGTCATATCCACTGCCATAGTTCTTGGGTTCAACTGCTGCTGACTCCAACCCAAACTTTTATAACACGGAGGGGTGCCAAGTGGCAGCCCATATCTAGGCCACATGGCACCATACCATTGGTCCAATACATTGCCACATGTCAAACATTCATTGGTCCACGTACCATGCCAATCACCTTCCACATCAGCCTCTAACATGTGTCAGTACCATCACCTGCCATGTCACCAACATGGCCATGCCACATTAGTAGTATGGCCCTTCCACGTTAGTAGTACAACCCTCCCACGTCAGCACTATACAGACTATACAGACTACACAGTCGACAAAAATTTTCATGTTTGACAAAGAAGACATAATACAATATCTCTCGCATACGATGTCCATTTGAACCCATTCAAGTTGCACCGGGGTCATGAGGATGAGGTCTATACACAAGTCCATTTTGAAGCAATTCCGAGAACTTTTATTTTTTATCATAATTTGATCCCCTGGATCATATGTTAAAGCAAGGTAAGGCAATGCAAGGCATGGAAAGGAAAGGAAAGGCATGGAAAGGAAATGAATGACATGGAAAGGAAAGGAAAGGAATCTAAAGGAGAGACATGGCATGACAAGGAAAGGCATAGCATGACAAGGCATGGCATGGAAAGTCAAGGAAAGGAAAGGGTAGACATAGAAAGGCATGGCATGGAAAGGCACGACATGGAAAGGAAAGGCAAGGCAAGACATGGAAAGTTTAAGCAAGGCTAGACATGGAAATTCAAGTCAAGGAAAGGCATGGAAAGGAAAGGTCTAGTTATAGGTCCAAGTCTAGATCTAGGTATGGAAAGGCAAGGTAAGGAAATGTAAGGCATGGAAAGGAAAGGAAAGACATGGAAAGGTTAGGAAAGGCTAGACATATCAAGGCAAGGTGGGGAAAGGAACGATAAGGTAAGGTATAGGTATAGGTGTGACAAGGAAAGGAAATGAAATGAAAGTCATGGAAAGGCAAGGCAAGCCATGGCATGCCAAGTCAAGGAAAGAATTGGTTATGCACAATGACAGTTGAATGGTATGGTCAATTATAAGGCTCATATTTATGAGAAATATACCATTCGTTTAAATCATAAACGAGTGAAATATTTACAAAAGGGATAAGATCGTGTAGATGTTTATTAATCCTAAAACTAGTGAACAAATTATGTCTAGCAACAAATTTGCTTGTGTCAATTGTGCACTTATCAATAATTTATTGATAATTGGATGGGCACATGGTTTACAATTTATGACAAAGTTATCAATAACAACAAGAAAATCTTGTTATAGTTTTTATTCAAATCATATGATAGTATTTTTTGGGGGCATTGGATTAAATATTTTAGATATAGGAAATTTTGATGCAGTAAGTGGCGGGTTAGTGTAATTCTACATTAAATAACTACAAAAATAAACAAAAAGAAGATAATAGTTTTTTTTTTTTTTTGAAATAATCTTCTCAATCATAAATGTCTTCACTATGCATAATCTAATTGCATACATACTACTTACATATTCTCATATAATATTATCGATCCATTTTTGTAGTGTTTTTTCTCAGCATAAAAGCTCAATAAAAACTATCCATTTTCATTAAATTTTGTGAACAAGTTTCTAGGTTTTAGGGAAAAGACTTGTATTTGTGTGATTCACCTTTCCAGAGTCATATATACGATATTAAACCTTCCTAAATATGTCAATATATATTGATACCTCTTAGGCCATGATTGCATTTAATAAATAAATTTTCCATGATACATTCACATTGTTCTGGAGGAATTAATTGGATGCTTATATTGAAAGGAGAATAAGTTAGTGGTATAAACAATATGGAATGCATATGGTAGATGAATTCTATCTCAATACATTATTTACCTATTCAAACACTTTGATGTTAGTCGTCATTTTTGTTTTGTATGAATTTTAATCATGTGAAAGGAATCAATAATTAGAGGTTTAAACTCAAGAAGGATATCGAAATCAAGTTACTATTTTATTAAAGGGTGCTAAGTCAAAATTCAAAGAGTGAGCCAATTGAAGAAGTTTGATTGTTAAATTAGTTGAAATTTTCAGTTTAACCTAGAAGGATATATAATATAAATTGCGAGGAATGGAAAGGAAAGGAAATGCATGGAAAGGAAAGGCATGACATGGTAAGGAAATGCAAGGAAAGACATGGAAAAGATAGGCAAGGGTAGGCATGGAAAGAAAGGGGGGAAAGACCTAGGTATAGGTCTAGGTATGACAAGGAAATGAAAGGAAATGCAATCCATGGAAAGGCAAGGCAGGGCATGACAAGGAAAGACAAGGCAAGGCATGGCAAGGTAAGGCTTGGCATGGAAATTCAAGTCAAGGAAAGGAAATGTAAGCCTATACATGGAAAGGAAAGGCAAGGCAAGGCATCTAAAGGAAAGTAAATTAAAGGAATGGAAAGGAAAGGAAAGGAACAACAAGGAAAATCATGCCATGGGAATTCAAGGAAAGGAAAGGAAATGCAAGGCAAGAAAAGGATAGACATGGGAATGCAAGGAAAGGAAAGGCATGACAAGACAAGGTCTAGGTCTAGGTATGGAAAGGCAAGGAAAGGATATGCAAGGCATAGAAAGGAAAGGCATGGCATGGCATGGCAAGGCAATACAAGGAAAAGAATGACAAGACACAACATGAAAAGGAAATGAAAAACAAGGAAAGGAAAGACAATGAAAGGTAAGGAAAGGCATGGAAAGGAAATGCAAGGAAAGGAAATGCAAGGTGGTGTGAGGCATGGAAAGCAAAGGAATTTAATTTCAATGAATGACATGGAAAGGAAAGGAATGGAAATAAAACGCATGACAAAACAAGGCATGGCAAGATAATGCAGCACAAGGAAAGGCAAGGCAATGAAAGGAAATGCAAGGAAAGAAAAGAAAATGTGAGGAACGTCAAGGAAACACATGGCATGGAAAGGAATTTCATGGAAATGCAAGGTAAGGAAAGGTGTGCAAAGAAAAGGCATGGAATGGCAAGGCAAGACAACGTAATACAAAGAAAGGCAAGACAAGGCATGGAAAGGAAATGCAAGGCAATGTGAGGCATGGAAAGGAAAGGAAATGCATGGAAAGAAAAGGAATGGCATGGAAAGGAAAGGAAATGAAAGACATGAAAGGATATGGAAGGATATACATGGAAAGGAAAGGAAAGGCAATACAATGGGGATGAATTGTACCAGGAATTAATTCAAAAACTCTTTCTAGAGTTAATGAATGTTTTTTCTAAATATTTTTGTGTGCATTGATTTCAACTCATAGATTATTATATTGTCAGTTTTATGTCTTATGCATCTACTAAGGATTTTCATTCTATTAATTTATCTTATGCGTTTGAATAAATTACTTACTTTATTATATTTAGTGAATAGTTATATGTGCTTTATTAATTTGTTTCTCTTATTTTTTGTAATAGGTATGTTGTCATTTAATGAATTAATTATTGTAGAAAAGTATGAATCAAATGGAAGCTTTCTTGTGATCTTCATGTAGGTTTCTCCCTTTCTAAAATAGTGTAAATCTATGTTTCCTAGGAATATCCTTGTAGCAATAATTTTCTATGGAATTAGTTCTTAGTAGAATAAAATTATAAAGTTGTTTCTATTTATTATTTCTGCGAGTTATCTTTTGAGAATATATTTCTTTCAATCCATTTAGATTAGATTTTTTTCTTGAAATTTCATATATAACAAAAAAGAGTAGAAATATACACACTTTGAAATTCATACATTCATCGACATAAAATAAAAAAGCAATGAAATTCATAAAATAAATGTTCCATGAAATGTGTGTGTGTGTGTGTGTGTGTGTGTGTCTATATATATATATATATA
>JASDQU010242468.1:108444-120841 GCA_032191745.1 Picea mariana | reverse complement strand
AAAACATAAATCCACAGGGTACATAACAATATCTAATTTTCAAATTTTTAAAAATATACATTTAAATTTTCATAAATTCACATTCACTATATCTTATCAAAACATAAATTCATTCAAGGAACAAGTATCATAATTCATTCATCTCATACTGTTTGTGGTTTCAGCTTGGATGATACCATGCCGTGCTATCCTGTACACGATCCCCAGCTGAAGCTCATTGGCAGCCTAGACAAATTATAACCTAATAATGGATGTGGTTGTAATGAATCTGTGGCATATACATATATCATTTTGCAGTAACTCTTGAAGGTCCCAAGAGCGTTCTCGCCTACAAGGCTGCAACAACAGTACAGTATGTACAACAAAGCACAACCCGTCAAAAATACATAAATAAATTCCCCTACCTTCACTCTATCCTAACCATGTCAATTAAATATAATAACCACTACATTCATTCACTGTTTCAGTCTGAACAAATATATTATACATGGTATCTAGAAGAAGAAGCAATCAGCTAAGGAAAATGAATGAAGTTACAACGACAAGAAGATAAAAACAATAAACTCAGAGACAGGTGCTTAGAAGAATAAATTCACCTTCTATGCAGTGCAAAGATGCGAAGCCGGGCACGCAGGAACCAACAGAGAAGAAGTACGAGGAAAAAGGTAATGGCAGAGAACAGCGAGCGAGCACTGGATCCACGGACGGACCGAATACCTGTCGGCAAGGGAATGGCTTATGTAGAAATCCGGTGAAAGTTGAAATAGACGGGGCTGCTTTTTCTGTGACGTGACAGAGCCAGGCAAAACCTTGTACGCTCAAAGAGCAAAGCTGTCATCCAAGGGTGAAGCGGAATTTCTTTAGGATGGATAATGACCGGCATGAAAGCCATGCTCTGTGGCAGCAGGCCGTGTGATAAGATAATAGAATGTGCTGTCACAAATAGCAACTGACAGGACAGGGCTGGAGTAAATCATCACTTGTGTGATCGTACGAAGAACTCTAACACCCCGATGGTTACTTCATTGGTATCTTCTGTGTTAGCCATAAAATATGGGAGTAAGCTAACTTGGACCAATCTTCCTTTCTTCCCTCAGGTAAAAAAGAGTTTGAATTGGCCAGATTTCAGGGGTATTCTGTGAGTTTTTTATGGATCAAAGTTTCATGTACTTCAGAACCTTATTTTAAGGGTTTTGTCCCATTTTAAACCAATCCAGATGTTCAGAAAATCAATCAGAATTTTGAATTGGCTAGAAATTTAAAATCTCATAGCCAAAAAACCTGTAGGAAAAATAACTCAGAAGGAAAGATTGCTCTCCAGTTAGCCCACTCTTAAAATATGGGCCTTGTCTACCTTTTCTAGGTTTTGACTCTTTCTCTGAAAACTTTTGGGTATCCAAATTATACAAAAATAACTACTCATATCATATCTGTAGATCCAACAATTACTTATTAAATTTTGGGTAAATATCATGGAAAAATATCACAAAAAATAACCAAAACATAAAACTTTACTTTTACCTGGTAAAATATGTATCCCATTTCAGAACATAGAATCTATTTCTACTATATTCACTATACATTTTCTGGGTGATCAATAACCAGTTTTAATGCTGCTACAAGTAGTATATACACCATCTAATATATCCAGATATATATATCAAAACCATCCAACAGTATATATATATATATCAATAGCCGCAACATTAAAACCTGTGCGATAAGCTGGTTATTGATAACCCATTTTCATTTTCTGTGTTCGCCAGAATCGCCACTGTAAGTACTACGTAAAGTCCTCGTGTACTTTATCTAATACATGTGTCACTCGCTGTAATATACGCCTACTTCCAGTATACAGCATTGATGAGTCTGTTGCTGGCTATTTATTGATTTCTCTGTTTTATAAAATCGCATGTACCATTTTACAAAATTGGACAGTTTAGCTTGAATACATTTACTGCTTTCTAAATTATGTCCACTGGCCATAACTTGAATACATGTACTGTATATAATAGAACTAGATAATGATAGTAACTTGAATACATGCACTGCTTTAAAATTCTATCAGGTTAGTGATCAGTCTTTTGGAATATATAATTTCTACTTATTTAATATGATGTATTAAGAAGTAGACTCAATCTCTAAGTGCGCTGTGTGATCTTATTATTAGGAGTTTGTTAGGGAGTTGGATTTATGAGATCCTAGATTAGTGTTTATGGTTGAGATATTTGCTCAACCTCTCATCCTATAATTGGAATAAGTTAAATCTGATAACTATCAGTGAGCTCTATATAATGAACCACCAATGTATTGTATAATAGAATCAAGTAATCTAATAGTGTTGTGTTATAATGTCTCTCTCATTTGTTAATTTGGTATCAGAGCTTAAGGGCTGGGCGTAACTCCATCAAGGAAGTGCCCAGATCATGAGGAGATAATATTTTGTGTGTACTTGTTTGTCCATGAAGATAACAGATTTAACTGCTTTGTTTGTTGTTCGCTGGAGATGTACGTTGTTCTAAAGCTGCTAGAGAGTGTTGATGTGTGCTACAGGAGTTGAGTGCTCATTGATCCAGCTGTGGAGTATTCTGCTAGAGTATTCTGTTGTTATCTGTGTGGAGTGTGCTGCGTGCATGATTCTGCCACAAGTAAACATATAGCTGCAGAGGGGAGTCTATTAATTGGAGGCAGAATACTTGCTTCACATCTAGTGACAAAAGGCATTCCACTCTAGAAGAGAAGTTTGTTGGAGGAATCGCTCATCAAGAGGAGAAGCCTCTGTGGAGATGCCACGAGTTTCCAGCGTGCAAGAGAGCACTTGACTCATTGTTGGTTTTGAACATATTGTGTGTAAGATTGGAAGCTGTCTGCGTGAAGAGACAATCACTGTTAGGTATTGTGTATCGCTGCTATTCTCCACCAAATTTCTGTCAAAAATATTGAACCGATATTCTCCTGCTGTCAATTTTCATTTGCTGCGGGGGAAAGTGAAAAGGAGATAGACCAAAGTGAAAGGCGTGGAGATCTCTATCCCAGAAAGAAAGTGGAATTGTGAATATCGCTTGTGTGATCTCGTTGCACTCAGAAGTGACAACTCATTCTATATTTTGAAATACAATAGGGAGGTTGTTTCTACATATCTGGAGAGTGGTCAACCAATTGATGAGCAGGGAGTGGAGGATGCATTTGAACTTTTGTACGAGATAAGTGAGCGGATACGTACAGGCCTATGGGTCGGGGATTGTTTTATTTATAATAACTCATCCTGGCGCCTGAACTACTGTGTCGGTGGCGAGGTAACTACCATGTGCCATTTGGATCGGTCGATGTATTTGTTAGACTATCTATCCAGCCAAAGTCGAGTGTACCTAATTGACAAAGAATTCAATGTGATGAGCTATACATTATTGCTTAGCTTGATAGAGTACAAGACTCTTGTTATGCGTGGAGATTTGCAGAGGGCAAATGATATTTTGCCCACAATTCCGAGGGAGCATCTTAACAGTGTGGCTCGTTTTCTCGAGTCTCGAGGAATGCTGGAGGAATCTCTTGAAGTAGCTACTGATCCTGATTACAAATTTGATTTGTCTGTGCAACTTGGAAGACTTGAAGTGGCACAGGAAATAGAAATAGAATCTCAAAGCAAATCAAAATGGAAGCAATTGGGAGAGCTTGCCATGTCCTTTGGAAAGTTAGATATGGCAGAAGATTGCCTAAGCCGTGCAACAGATCTGAGTGGACTGTTGCTTCTCTATTCTTCTTTGGGAGATGCAGAAGGGGTCTCCAAACTGGCATCGATGGCCAGAGATCAGGGGAAGAAAAATGTTTCTTTCCTATGTTTATTCATGGTGGGAAAGTTAGAAGAATGCATTCAACTTTTGGTAGACAACAATCGCATACCTGAAGCTGCTTTTATGGCTCGTTCCTATCTTTTAAGTAAGGTTTCAGAAATTGTCTCTCTTTGGCGCAATGTCTCTTTCATTTGTTAATTTGGTATCACAAGGGTGAATCAAAAGGCAGCTGAAGCTTTAGCAGATCCAGAGGAGTATCCCAACCTGTTTGAAGATTGGCATTTAGCACTTGATGCTGAAGATAAACTAAGGAGATTGTAGTGCAAGCAGGCGCGGGCGGGGTGCCTTCAATCGTATCCACGATTAATGATTTGATCCGCTTGGTGATGTACGCGAAATGAGTGCTGTTTGGCGTGATGGTTTGTTGAGGCCGTCGTTGTGGAAATAGTGACACCTATAAAATGTGTGTTTGCAGTCGCCAAAGACAAAGAGATCGCTTCCAGCTAGAAGCAAGAAACAAGTCACAAAGGAAGAGGAAGCCCAAGGAGAGGACGAGGTTGAAGGGAATGTGACAAACCGCTATCCATAATATTGCAGAGGACTCATTTTTTTTGAGTTTTGGAGAGGAGCTGCAATTGCTGAGTAAAGGAGTCGTAAAGTGAGAGGTTGCTATTGTTGGAGTTTGTTGTTGTTCACGTCATTACAAGGAGGTGTTATAGCGAAATGAAGTGAGGTGTACGTTCGGACTCACACATCCTCCAAATTAAGTCACAAAAGTGAGATTGAGTTGTGTTTATATTTTTTGTTTGAAGATGTGAGTGATATTTTTTGTTTGAAGTTGTGAGTATTTATTTTATTCAAGTTGTGTGAAGTGGTTATATGTGTGTCTTTTTCAAGAATGATGATGAGATGTAAATGGACATATGTAATGGGCTTGTAATATTGGGCATATGATTGGTGAGAGTATTGTTGATATTTTATGTACCTGATTGAATTGTTGTAGGGGGTGCATGATCGGTTGTACCCGACACCCAAGGTTATGGTCCAAATTGTAATGCTTAGCCATAGGTAAGCTAAATTCCCCAGATTTGTTGTAAGCCCTGTTAATAAGGCATAAACAGGCATACGTGTTGTAGCGCAGAAGCGCGTGTGATCACATGATGTGATACTCTCTCATAGACAAAGAGGTTGTTGTATCAAGTTGTGGAATTAACCACTAGGGTAGGTACGAGGGTGGTAGGTGTACTCGTATGCTAGCTTGATGTTAAATCAGAGACTTTGGATCTTCAATTCAAGGTGGGGATGTGAGATGGAAGAATCTCAAACTGTGAAACCAAGTTGTGAGTCTCAGGGTATGAGGGACCAAGTTATGTTTAAGGGAGAGTTTAACATTGTTGAGCTATGTAGCTGAAAACAATTCCTAGAAAACTAGCGGTTACAACGACAGATGACCCATGTATTCCGGTAGATGGATTGTGTTTTATATGGACATCAATAATTATATGCAGGTACAAGGTGCAAGAGGAAGCAAAGAAAGTTCAAGGATGAAGCCTATAGTAAAGCAAGCTCAAGTGAAAAATTGAAGCCATGACAGTGATGAAGATATGACCACAAAGATATTTAGATAAGTAGTCATTAAGGGAGAGTGTTGGAATATATAAATCCTACTTATCTAATATGATGTATTAAGAAGTAGAGTCAATCTCTACGTGCGCTGTGTGATCTTATTATTAGGAGTTTGTTAGGGAGTTGGATTTATGAGATCCTAGATTCGTGTTTATGGTTGAGATATTTGCTCAACTTCTCATCCTATAATTGGAATAAGTTAGATCTGATAACTATCAGTGAGCTCTATATAATGAGCCACCAATGTATTGTATAATAGAATCAAGTAATCTAATAGTGTTGTGTTATAATGTCTCTCTAATTTGTTAATTCAACCATGTACTAGTTTTGTACCTCAAATCTTGTTTTTCACGATGTTTGACAATTGAATATGTGTAGTATATTTGGATGAGCAATAACCAGTTTGTTGTGCAACATTCAATGATGAGGCAGGTGATATATACATTGTTGGATTGTTGTTTAATATTCAATGTTGAGACAGGTAGTATATAAATTGTTGGATTTCTTTGGTATATACACTGAGATATATCCTACCACCTGGGCAATAGTTTGGGTTGGTTATTGTTTGTCTTATATTAATGGGATTTCATGTCAATTAAAACAATATTGAGAGAGAGCCACCTTGCCTATGATACCAATCAGACCCTGATCAACCTAGTGTGCATATTTGGCTAGACTGTACAAGGTTTCCTTGATCCAAAAAATTCCTCCAAGGTCAATCTAGAAGGGTTTGTATTAATGGTTTTTGTACATCTAATGGTGGTGGGTTGTGTGGAAATGAAAGTGGAAATCATGGTAGTTTTGGTTAAGGGTTTACTAATTGTTGGATTTAATGGATGGTGGATTCTCCAAGGGTCAAGTCAAAGGGCTTCACCTTGTTGATCAATATCTTATCACATTCATTTATAAAGGAGGTTTTAAATTGTGAAAAATAAAGTCAATATATTGTGGGTATTGCAAGGTTGGGGATGTGGGGTATATAGGGATTCATAGATATTGGGGAGTATATAAGGGAGTATCTAGTAAAAATAAGTTTTTGTTAATTGGAAAAATGTATTGTGAGGGGGTTCAATAAAAGAATTTTGGGAGGTATTTATCAATATCTAGTGAAATTAGGGGTATTATTTAATATCTCATGAATACACTTGTTATGTCATAGATTCATTAAATGAAGACAATCCACTTCATGGGGGTTTTCTTGCATATAAGCTAAGGAATCATTTCTTGCATATAAGCTAAGAAGTCATTTATTTCTCTACTATGAACATGGAAGCCTTTAGTATCACGTTTCTCTACTTAAGTACACTACTAAAGCCCTTGAGGGTTGCTCCTAGAGATATATAGACTTGGTAATTGTGGGATTTGTGGCTTCTTAAAATATTGTTGACTTATATGTGTTGTGGTGGTGCTCTATTTTGGCATCTAAGGTAATCATGGATGCATGAAAAGTGTTTGATGAAATCTTCGCTCAACATATTTTAGGTTTCAATGCCATTCTTCATAGCTTTTATGAAGTGGACTTACATCGAGGGAGCCCAAATACCTTCTACAAATTTTAGACCAAGATCAAACTTCTCTCTAGGGAATAAGTTCTCATGTGGATTACTACATTAGATTATGTGAAAGAAATCAAGTGTAGATTGGAGTATAGTTAGGGGTTTCCTATAACTCTATAGCACTATTTTTTCGAACAACGTCTATAAGAATTCAACTATTATTTTGGCATTGTGTTTACATGGAGGGATAATAGGGCTAGGGGTGCCCTCATCTTCAAAATTGGTTTCTTTTAAGAATGTGATTAAATCTAAGCCCTTTCCCAAAATAACTTTTCTTATGCTAGTCCTTACTTAGTAGATATATTTGATGAAGTCTTGTCCCAAGGGGTTTCCCATCCAGATGCCATCCATTTCCTATCGTATCGTCAAAATTCATATAGTTTTGGCCCACCATAGTAGATCTATATTAGTGGAGTTTTACAAACTACATGAAGCAATGTGAAGTATATTTTTGTTCCAAAAGGTTCTTTGTTGTTTAACTTAGAAATCATGATGACTATTAGAAAGTCTTCAAGGTGGACATATAATGACCCCCATTTGAACTAAGGATCATTACTATGCAGAAAACACATAAAAACAAAAATTTATTGCTAACTAACTTCTTGTAGCTTACCATCTATGAATTACACACATATTTAACTACTATATCATACCATTAATTAAATGCATCTACAACATGCTAAAACAATATGAATGTAGTTCAAATAATTGAACATAACAACATATAAATCCTTCTCAAACACATAGTTAATACACAACAATTTAACTCATAATGCAACACAAAAACAAGATAAAACACTTATCTTTTAAAAATGGTTGTGCAACTGGATCCTTTGGACGAATGTTCCACCAAACCATACACTTGTTGTTCTAAATCTCAACAGTGAGTCACCCTCATGCTGGGGATAGAAATCCACAAAATATGGTGGTCTTTCACTGTCCACTCACAACTCAGAAAATTCCACAACCCATTGATATTCTCCCACAGCTATCCCAGTTTTCCACCGGCTCTCTTCCTCTCGACCTGCCCAACCCAAGGAATTCATCTCTTCACTTCTCTTAGTCCATCGGGTGTCCCATTCGTTTTTGAGAGTCTCTCAAGTAACCAAGAATCTCTCTATTGGGAAACCCAAGGGAGGTCATTGCTAGGAAAACTACAAAAAAAAAACACCAATCACTTGTTGTTAGTGAAACTCACACATGAGTTTACTCTTTAGGCTTGATAACCTATATCTTCAGTCTTCTCTCCAAATACACTTCATAATTGGCCCTCCATGGTTTCTTCAGCTCCAAGCTCTTCTTTTTTTCTTTCTGTTTGTTGTTCATGTCAAACATTGATTGTTTAAAACTGTTATAATTTCTCATAAGAATTTCCTTTCTTGGTTACTTGCTTGAATTACATTCTTCCCCAAAATGATTGTACTCGACCCCCATGCTTCCAATAACTATGGGATGTGACTTCTCACAACCACCCTCTTATGTGCATTCAATGATTGGCTTTGGGGACTGTCAATAAGAAATTATAAATTCCATATAACAATAGTAATTTTAAGAAGTGGGTTGAATTAATAGACATGGGTAATTCCCTCTTGGACCCTTATTAGACATTCTCTTAGACCCTCCACTCTCTTGTGGATTAATCACCTCCTATCTATGTCCATATCCCCTAACAGTTGGTATCACATTTTATTATTAAAATTCTGAAAAACAATTCATATATGCATTGCTTGGTGATGGCCACATTTCATATCTACATTAAGCATTGATTAAACTTGGGATTATAGCGGAGATGTTACATTCCCCCTCCCCTACAATTGTGTGTCGTCCTTGGTGTAATACTTTAAGAAATAAAATACTACAATTTTACAACTCCAACAATAGTTCCAATCAAGATATCTTGTTCCCCTGAACTTTCTGACCTAAGGAATGTAACCCCTTCATTGTTCTCATTCCATCAGGCTGTACCATTATTTTATCAAGGCTTCTAGTGTAGGTTGGTTAGGAATCTGAGATGTGGTTCCAGAACTCGAGTTGCTCAAAATGGAGTCTTGCATTCTTATATTTTGTTTTCTTCAAAGTTGACAAAAAATTGTGGGTATTCCTCCCACATAGTTTCTTTGTGCTGCCATGTTGCATCTTGAGGACCGTAGAAAATCCATTGAACCTTTACCATACCTATGGATATTTTCCTAAACACTTTGAATTTCCGGACTAGGATTTGTACTGGTTCCACCTAGAAATCTCCTTCGTGTTCCACATGAATCACAATCCAATCAGTTATGTGGTTAAGGTCATAAACATATTTCTTTAATAATGACACATGAAATACATTATGCACTCTCATGGATGCATGCAATGCTAACATGTATACAACTGGACCCATATTTTCTAATATTTCAAAAGGTCTACAATATCTTGATGCCAACTTTGGGCAACTTCCTAATCTTAGCGAACTTATTTTCGCCTTGACTTTTAAAAACACATGTTTTCCCTTTTTAAAATCTCTGAAAATTATGTTCTTATCTCCATAGTTTGTTTGTCTTTCTTGGGAATCCTTTAAATTCTACTTGATCTTTGTCATTTGTTCCTCCATTTCCTTCAACAAATCTGGTCCAATAACTGTTGTGTTTGTTTGATTATCCCAACTCACTCGTGTGTTACATTTCCTTCCATACAATTCTTCAAATGGACTCAACTTTAATGAGGCTTGATACTCATTATTGTAATAAAATTCAATTAAATAAATATAATATTCCCACTTTGATAACAGGTCTATCACATACATTATAAGCATGTCCTCAATTATTATGTTAGTCCTCTCTATTTTCCCATCTAACTTTGGGTGATATGTTGTACTAAGATTTAAATTTGTTCCAAAACCTTTGAACAAACCCTTCCAAAAATTAGATGTAAATTTTGTATCTGTGTATGAAACAATTTCCTTAGGCACCTTATGTAACCTAACAACTTCTTTCATGTAAATTTATGAAATATTTGTTTCCTTGTGTGTTTTCTTCAATGGAATAAAATGTGTTGCTTTAGTTAATTTATCCACAACCACCATGATGGAATCATGTTGCTTCACTATTATGGGTAGCTTAGTAATAAAATCCACTATGACTACTTCCCACTTCCATTATGGAATATGCAATGGATGTAATATCCATGTTGGGTGTCTATGTTCGGTCTTCACCTTTTGGCACTCTAGACATTTGACTATGTAATTAGCCACTTATTTCTTCATTACAGACCAAAAATATTGGCTTCTTACAACTGCAATTGAATTATGATATCTTGGGTGCCCAACATATGACGCATTGTTCATTTCCCTCAGCACTGTATCTTTCATCTCAGTAGAATTTAACACATATATTTTTCTTCTATACATGGTAATTCCATCTTCTTGCAACTCATAATATTTAAATTCATGTTGTAAGTTTCCTTGTTGTAATGTTTCTTTTATTTTCAAATATTGTTGATGTAAATTTGTTGTTTCAATAATTTTAGCTTTCGGATCAATCATATATATGATGATGGTTGCAATATGCATCTCATGTGCTCTCCTTTTGAGTGCATAAACCACTTGATTTTCCTTGTCTTTGATGTGTTTAATTTCAAATTCATACTCACTAAGGAATTCCAACCATTTAGGTTTTCTAACATTTAATGTAGATTATCCAAACAAATGTTTCTGACCATAGTGGTATGTCCTTAGCTCAAATTTCTTCCCCATGAGGTAATGTGTCCACATTTTTAATGCATGAATCACTAGTACATTTGGGTCAAATTCCGATGGCGCGTTCGACGCAATTGCCACTTTATATTGTCAGGAGAATGACAAACAACAGACCCCCTCAAATGGCGTTTCACATGATGTCTCTTTTCCGATGACATAGATTTCGTCGTTATTGCGACGTCTTGAACGTGGCACGACTGACGTCTTGAACGTGGCAAGAGAGACGTCTGAAATGTGGCAAGAGAGACATCTGGAATGTGGCAAGACCGACGTCTTGAACGTGGAAAGAGAGACGTCTTAAACATGGCAAGAGAGACGTCTTGAATGTGGCAAGACCGACGTCTTGAAGGTGGCAAGAGAGACGTCTAGAATGTGGGAAGAGCGACGTCTTGAATGTGGAAAGAGAGACATCTTAGACGTGGCAAGAGAGATGTCTTGAACGTGGCAATATCGACGTCTTGAAGGTGGCAAGAGAGATGTCTTGAACGTGGGAATAATGACGTTAAGAGGTAGCATCTCTGACGTGGTTGCTATGGGAGCGAAAATCCAAGATGTCGCAATAGCGACTATGTTGTAGGTATTTAAAAAAAAAATACAATATCAATACTAAGAGGGACAGGTACATTAACCTTTGCTAAGATACTAGCCATATCAATATTTAAATCTATATCATCGGTCTTAGGAAAGGTTGGTTGAGGAGGAGGACTAACTTCCAATGGTAAAGGGGGTCTTGTCTAATGAGGTTTAGGATCACTAGGATATGTCTCAGGTGTGTTATCACACGAACTCACAATTGTTGAGCTAAAGTCCAAAAGCTCAAGTGCAATCATGCATAATAAGACTGAAAAAATATACTAGAGAGTAAGTCCCTGTTTTTAGATAGGATCAAAATAATACTGTACTTTCTTGGGTATGTCAAAACAAGTGCCATCCAATACAAGATCCTATATACCAATGAGATAGCTGAGCAACAAAAATTCCAGAGCCTTCACTGAAACCTCTGACAATTTGTTTGACATTTAACAGACAATTATATCATCAATAATACAACTTGAAGTCATTGCAGGTATTGCTTTGTATCCTTTGGTTAGCACAACAAATTCACACATAACATGCAAGTGTTTTGTATATATACATTGAGCAGAAGAGCAAATTCATAGAATGCAGATTGTAGCAATTTGAAACAACCATAACAGATTTGGACTACAGATATAAAGCTCATAATCTCTCATGCCAAGACATTTGAAAATGCCAAACCATGTAGAATTCAATATCCCAATACTCGGTCAGAACAAGGGGCGAAAAAAGACAAATTTAAATACTTCAACGACTATAGCAGATTTGGCCTGCAGATATACAACACATATATATTCCAAGTTTAGTTTCAAATAACAACCAATGTTATTGTTATATATACAACTAATCCATCTAGTTTCAAATAACAACCAATGTTAACTGTCATAAACACAGTTAATCCGTGTAGTGGATATATTAAATGACTGAACAACACAGGCATTTTTCATATCATTTTTCGATAACAAATGTTAGTCGGCCCTCAAAAGAATATTTGTCTACACCACCACCATATAAGTTGGCCAAATGTATCTTAAGCCAATAAATCCCTGTCTTTCCTAATGGTCGACCCTTAGCAAATTCTAGAAGTCCTCGACACACGTCTGAACCAAGAT
>JASDQU010242468.1:70694-92757 GCA_032191745.1 Picea mariana | reverse complement strand
TTCCATTCTATGTTTACACCTATTCTCTCATGCTTTAGTCCTTTCTTATTTTAAAATTCCATTTTGGTATTTTCTTGCACAAATGCGCATTATATCAAATCTTTAGGTTTATCTCACTATTTCTTTATATTGATTCATCTCTAATATTTTATTTTATTTAACATTTTATTTTAGTCCTCTAAATAAACTTAGACATAGGCTTTGTCTTGGAATAATCTTAGACTTTTATGGGGAGTTATAATTAATAAAATTGCTCACTAATTAATTATTTTAAATCCGACAACATCAAATCAATTCATTATTTTCTAGGCCACCTAGATTCATTGACTCAAGTTTTTAATTTACGCAACATGCCCTTCAAGACACACTCCCATGCTCCAAGGGTGCCACTCACCTTTTGACTGGTTTTGGTAGTTTGTACAACCCTTGGAGTCAACACTCCACTCTATTGACCTTGTGAGAGTCTGAGGGATTCTAAGGAATAAGGACTCTACCTTATTGTGTGCCACTTATAAATATTTGTGAGTGACTATTTTAGTTTTCCATCATGACATTGTGGAACTCTAGAAATAGGTAATCGTTAATCTACAATTCGATCAACAACGAGAGTGTTAGTAGGCTGCGACACAGACTCTGTCACACCTCTCCCTCAATGTCTAGTTTTTTTTTCATGTTCCCTTTACTCCTTATGTGAGTCATATTAGAAATAATTTGTTAGCCTGTATCCATTGATGAAACGTTGTCAATGATCCATATAAAAAATATTAATATAATCAATCATATGTCACATATGCATAAATGAAATGATCAAACCAATACAATCCACTCCCTGACTCAATCTGAATTCCAAGGAGGTCTATTGATTTCATCAACATCTATAATTTGTCACGTGTCCTGCACACTCAGGTAAACTCATCAATAGCATCTGTCAATACATATATCAAGTAACAATCACAACCCATCAACATCATCATGTAAAATCCATAGTCGAACAAATAACATTGTACTATAACCGGATCACTTGCACGCAAGTGTCCTCAAATAATAAGTCAATAACATGTGCTCAGTAGAGCGAGATGTTACACATCCCTTCCTAAAACTCTTTTTCAACTACATAGCTGAAATTTCTTTAACAGTGACAAATATATGAATTCCTTGAACCTTGTCTTGTTTTCCTTCACCAAAACATATGATTGTCTTGTTGTAATAGTCTAGGAAAACATGGTTTTTTTCCAACCAATCCATTTCAATTAGACAATCATATGAACCTAATGGCCTGATGTTCACGTCTACCTTTGTGTTGAGTCCATTCATGTCTATTGGACAATATTTAACTAGATCATTGATTTTCCTCTTAGTCATTGATTTAACTTAGATCATTGAACTAAGAAAGATTTATTATGCTTACACATTTTCAAGTGAAATATTTAAAAAAATTTAGAGTTTATGTAATTATGGCTAGCTCCGGAATCAATTAAAATTGTTATGGGATGGTTATCAATATTACCTTCCACTTCAATCATGGGGGATCAATATTCTACTTGTTTGTCCTCGAAGACCACATAAATTATTAGCATGTTTCCTCCCATGTATTCAACTATTTCATCCTCCTGAATGTTGTGGATAGTCCTCATTCTTTCTCCTTTGTGAGGAAAATCTATATATAAATTATTTCCCTCACATTCCCAATATTGTACAAGATGTTGCCTAGGATTTTTCCAAAATGAACCTGCAGTATTGTGTTGATTTCGGGTTGACTAACCTTGCTAATTTGATTGGTAGTTTTTCTTCAAAAAGGCTGGCTTAAAACCCTTCTGCCTTTTTTCCTTTTTACCCTTCATATTTTCATTCCAATATTTTTGTAAAACTAGCCTTCCTCTACTCTTCTCATAAATATGCTTTTCTCTCCTTATGGATTCTTCCAAAATCCCAGGGTTACCATATTGTATCTTGTCATTGTAGAAAGAAGGTAACCCTCTCAAAAACCTTTGGATATTTACCTTCACATCCTTTATGAAGTCAACATACTTCAACAATTCAAAAAACCTCTTCTCATATTCATCCATTCTCATGCTTCCCAACTTGAGTTGAAAGAAATTTTTCATCTTCCTTTCATAATAATGCTCGGAAAAATATTTCTCTTGGAAATATCCTTTGAACTGTCTCCATGAGATCCTCTTCTCATCAAGGTGATTTTTTTCCTTAAGTTGATCCCACCATATGGATACCTTTCCTTACAAGTGGTAGGTTTCAATTTTGTCTTCTACCCTTGAGGGGTAATCATGCAGCTGGAATTTTTTCTTCATTTCCAACATCCGGGCCTTGACTTCTTCTCCTTTCTTATAATCACCATTGAAATTTGGTGGCTTAATCTTCCTGAGTTCATCTTGCAATATTTTCGTCTCAGGACTTCTTCTTTTCCTTCTGACAAGAGATACGCTTAGGTTTCCCTCTAGCCTTGAAATTGCATGAGTTCGTCTAGTGGATTTCCTTGGATAATGATGGCACTTGCTCATGCTTCTTGACTATCTATCATTCCCATGATCATCCATTATGTTTTGGGATGTACATGTTGTCACTTGTCTAGCACTAGTTGCTTTCTTAGTACCATAAACTTTGTTATCTTGTTATTGATGGGTCCAAATGGCCTCTCAAGAAGGTAAGGGAGAATGTCTGATGACAGGTCCCAATTAGTCCTACTCTTGTTTGGTGTAGCATTTTCGACCAGTATGTGAGCCTGGTTGCCACTAAGAATTAAAAGAATAAAAAAGGGAAAGACAATGAACCACCCCTCAAAGGGTTCTAATTAATTCTAAATCTACTCTAAATTGAAAGAAAACTAATCTATCTTAACCACTTCTAACCTAACCTACGAAAGTAAAACTAATAGATGATCACAACCTAAAATGATATTTTGACATCAGAAATAGTTCATATCAGTAAGGAATATGTTAATACAATGATAGTTCAAATATCATCTCAAATAATTGAATAAGAGACCTATAACCTCATCTTTGCACTCATTATAAATCACAACACCATAATAATTATAAATATCAAGCACAAAAAAAGGTCCATATGATCAATACTCAGAAAACGTAAAAAACAAATACAAGTCTAGAGTAGTCCCACAAGCATTTGCAAACAATTATGACTTCAAAAACTCCTTTTTTGCTTCATATATATAGAAATAAGGGTATTACCATACTATATAATGGAAAAACATCCTCTCTTACATCTAACGAGTCATGTTTTATAAGAAAAGGGAGACTCTCCAGCTCTAGTGGTTGTTCATTTCATTTTCCCCTTTCATTTTGTCATTTTACATTTCAAATTTTTTAAAATTTTTCAAAAATGAATATGTGGGAGTTACAAACGGGAGCTGAAGAGTCTCCCAGGTGGTTATTTTCTCCCTAAGTTAGTTTGTAAATGATATTCATTAAAAAAATTAAAAATATATATTATTAACTCTTTCCATTGGTGTCATCTTTTGTTCCTCGAGCTATCTTGGGAACTTTTGTTCTTAGCCTACTAATTAATACCATATTATCTTCTTCTTCTATGAATCATATTTCCATCGAGCTATTATGAGCTTGACTTCGACTCATGTAGCTTGATATATGACTATTGGAACATAGTGTATCCCATTCTTCAATAAAATTCAAGTATCTTCTGTTTTCTACATTTTCTGAGAACTCTAACCTTCAATCTTTCAATTAATGATGTGTTATCATGTTATACACTCTTCCAACTTTCTGGCGAGATATCTTGGGCTTCATTGTGTTGCATGTATCCCCGGATGTGACTATCTGAAGTCAACACAATCCATTTCCCCCCCAAATTCATGGCCTCGTGTTCTCTATGATTTTTTATATTTTTTGTCACTTTTATGAAATGAACACTTCCTCCATTGCATTCCTCTACTCGATACCTTTCCAACAAGGATCATGGACTTAATTTTGACACATGTATCCTAAGATATGGTCGTTTAATTTTTTTTGTCTAAATGTGGTCATAAAGAGTTAATCAGATTAGAAAAGAGTTGATTGAATTGGAAAACATTGGTTGGGTTTGGAAGATATGGTTGGTTTGGAAAGGGTTGATCAAAAGGATCGGATCGGAAGAATATTGGTCGGGTCAGAATGAGGTAATTGGAAGAGTTGATCATCGTCGGGAAGAATGGTCATTGGGAAATATTAATCGTCAGGAAGGGATGATCGTCGTCGGGAGGATGATCATCGTCGGGAGGATATAATCATTGGGAAGTGATAATCGTCGAGAAGGGATTATCATCATTGGGAGGAGATGATTGTCAAGAAGGGATGATCATTGGCAAGGGTTGATCATCATCGGGAAGACTAATCGTGATGATTTGTATACTTTGAGGTTGATAAATTTAGATGAAGAAAAGAGCTCCAAGATTAAATGTGGGCCCAACAAGCCAAGTGGAAGGTGCCATGTCAACATCCATGTTAGTGCTTCGTCAGATGACACTAATGACATGGAGCCATGTGGTAGTAAGGTGGCAGTGGTGGATGAAAGGCTTGAAAATTTATAAGGCCATAACTTTTGATATCGAGCTCAGATTTGAGTATGGTTACAACCATTGGAAATATATTAATGAGTGGAATCGAACTATGATATTTTTTTATAGAAAATAATAAAAGAAAAGAAGGAGAAATTTTGACACCTCACCAGCCTAAGAGAGGTTAGGGGGTCGGGTGCATAACAATGACCAAGGGTACAAATATGACACATCGCGTGAAAAATCAATGTTACAAATAGTGAAAAATGGTAAGAACATATCAATGTCGATCAGATGTAGGACATATGCGAATCTATTCAATATGAAAATATCATAGGGAAATTATGCTAGGATTGCAAAGATAGGGAATATGATCAGGTCAATGAATAGGTCCTTACGTCATACCAAAATGTGTGATATTTATTGCGACATATAGTGAGAAGATATTAGGAAATGACACAATGAATACCTTCATCCATGAATCTCAATAGACCTTGGGTCTAGGTTTTTCGAGAGAGAGAAGACCAAAAGAGGAACCCAGTAGAGATCAATCTGAAGAGGCCCGGGGATAGGCCTACAGGAGAGGTGGATCGGATAGCTTTGGGAACTTAGGATATCAAGGAAAATGAAATCCAAGGTAACTCACTTCCTGATGAGAGATAGCCTAATAAGGATCAAATTTATGGACAAGGATCAAAGCTCAGGCCTCATTACCACAATGGTGATAAAACTAAAAATATGGATGAGTTTTGGGAAAGACAAGGCTTAGTCCATAATGTTGATAGTTGTCTTCAAATTACAAACAAGATTCAGATAGAAAGAGGTTTAGAAAAGAGGAAGAATATCAATAGATTCCCCCCACATGCATCTCAAGGTTGGAGCAATTGTTTGAAGAAAGTGATCATGCGAACCTTCTCCTACAACCATAGAGAATATGATAACATTCATATGATTAAAATGATACTTTCCAATATAAAATAAACAATATATTCCCTTCCTTCAAAAAAGCATCATAAATGGGTGTTGCGTCTATTGAAATATAATCATAGATAGTTGTAAATGAGTTTCTTGAAAACTACATGTGCTAAATCTCAAACTCAAGAGAAGGATTAGTGATTGTGTCATTGAAGCTAAGAGTATGAAACCAAAGAGTGTGATCATAGACAAGAGAATAACTATGAATATATTAAGTACAACATGTAGGCAAGAGAATGTAGACTTTGAATTAGCCATTAAAAAAATATTAAAAAAAAAATCATTCGTCAATAGAACATGAAACCCTGTAGCCATATAGGATACCCAAAACTTCAGTATCTGTAAAAGGTCCAAAGATAAGGTTTCAATTCCATCATAACAATGTCAACAAAACATCTTATGTCAAGAAGCGTCATGAATACATTTGAAATCATAAGATCAAAAGGAATGGTCGACCTCCATCAAAGACAATCATCAATCAAGATACACCCCCAACTTTCTCAAGGTAGACAAAGAATTAACAATAGGATCTAGTAGTAGAGGATAAAGCATTAGAGTCCAAATTTTAGTAGGAGGGTCCCTTTCCTTTTCCTTGTAAAAGAAAAAGTAAAGGGTGGTTGTTGTGGCCTCAAAAAATGGAAACACACTAGAAGAACAAGTTATCTATGTTAGTAGAAGTCTAGGGCCTTTACTTCAGATCTAAATTTTAAAGATACTCTCAACAAACTATAGACAATTTTCCAATAATCATGGGTACCACAATGATGCCAAATTTCTAAAAGATATAACCTAAAATTTCTAGTACTTGTAATCTAACACACCCGTTTCAAAGAGATGATTAGTGAGGTAAATTGTTTTAATGGATACATACTTCAGATTATCTTTGGTTTAACCATGGATGTTATCACTGAAATTTCGTCCACAAATGGTTACAAGAATCCAGTAGCTTCAAACAGTTATGAGTTCACCCATGGATCAAAATTACCAAAAAAACATTTCCAAAAGGTCCAAAACTATACAACTAGTTATAAAATTAAGGTGCACTATGACTACACAGGGCGCACACACACATGCGCCATCCATAAATGCAAGAAAAGCGCACATGTGTACGATGCACGACTGTGGTCGCTAAAAGCCGCACACACCCGAGAACGACGCATTTATGAGATTGGTCAGCCTCCCAACCACTTCTGGTCCAGCTTCCAAGTTGATTTGACATCCAAATCTCGGCTGGATCCGACTGGTTGGCTGGTCAAAGACCTAAAAATGCCCTAAACAACCCCTTTTCACACTAAAAATTGGTTGCACAATACCTCAAAGCGACGCTATAAAACAAGGCCATGGGTGCACTACATTTTCAAGGAATTCATTTGCAAGGTTATGCTACTACTATTCTCCTGGGGAATCCACTTTTCTCATCAAGAGTATACTAGCATCATTACATTTGGGAGATCCATCTCACCTTTTGAGTGGATTAGCTTGAGATTCTTTCACCATTTCTTTCAAGTTTTCAAAGTTGTAAGAAGAGCTCAAATTGTGGGGGTCCAAGAGCCCTCCCTTGGAGGAAGAAGGGACCCAAAGTCCTCTTTCTTCTTGGTGTTTTCTTTTCACTAATACAATCCTTTCCATTGATGACATGAGTCTTATTAGTTTCTTTTTCTTATGTCCTTATGTTCAATAGTTTAATTGTTCTTTCATTTCTTAGTTTAATTCTTAGCTTAGTCTTTTATGTTTCTTTTTCTAACCCTTTCCTTCACTTTTGTCTTGCTTAGCTAACCCAACTAAGCTTGTAAGCACCTCTGTTTTTCTCATTTAGGTGACAAAAGAGGTGCAATAGATTGACGACTCCACTCGGGAAAGGTATCAATTTCCTACCCCATTTGGGTTTTTCTAGCTCTTCTTTTGGTTTATTTAACCTGCAGGTACCATAACCGGCCCAAACCGACCTGCAAAAAACCCAATTCAAAGATGAATTGAGAGAATTCCATTCGTAATTTTCTTCACGGCCGTGTGATAGGTGTGAGTGGGTTTATAGGCCCACAGTCCCGCATCGTGCGCACGTGCACCAAAATTACTGTGTTGTTCAGTGCCCTCTGCGCACCTGCACCCAAAAGTCTCTTTCGGTTTGCGCACAGGCGCTTAGTGCGCCTCTGTCTACTCTGAGACCCACGCACCTGTGCAAAAAAATACACATTGTAAGCCATTTTGTGATTTGGGGGAGGCCCGCCTTCTTAAAAATGATTTCATGCATGTTGTAATCTGCACCACACTTAGTTCCCTCTCCATATAATGGGATTAGTCAAAACACATAGGCACTTAGGGGGTTTAAAATCATTATTTCCTCTTTTTCTTTCATTTTTCCACATTGATGGTTTTGACTAAAAGTATAATTTGGAATCATTTGTAATCACATAAATCTTGCATTGGGACCAGAAGTTGGATAACAATCATTTAGTATGCTCTTCTCTCGTGCTTCAAAGCGACCTTGAGAATCAGAAAAAGGTTGTAGGACAATTTCATCTCCTTTAAAAAGACTAAAACCTGTAGGAGAGGACAACAGCCCCCTCGGGACTCCTCTTAGTTTATTTTTCAAATACATCTCAAGATTGTAATGGGCTCATACATGCCCACATGCTACAAAGATAGGATAGTGTTGAAAATTACTTTCTTAGATTAAATCACTAGGGAAGTTTAAAGGTTTTGTAATGGGCCCATACATGCCCACATGATCACAATTTAGGATAGTTTCAAAGTTTTCTTAGATTAAATCACAATAGGGAGTTAAAGGAATAGTAAAGGACCCACATATCTACATGCTATCTTCCTAGGGACTTTTGAATTACGTAAGGTTGTACCAAAGGCATTTAGTTAATTAGGTAGTCAATACTTGTAAGGACCAAGCGAAGTCCACATGCAACAAGGGGACACCTAATTCATTAAAACATTGGCACAATTTCACTCATTCACACACAAAAGTCACTTACCACTCACATAGTTTTCATCTCGAAATGTGGAGGTCAAAGTAAGTTTCCTCCAAAGGGATTCCGAAACACCCCACCCTTTTTTTGACGAAACTATCCACTCCCATTTAAATTCAACAAGATTGGCTCACACCCCCAATCTCTCAAACGACCACATCTAAATTTTTTCTAAAAACTCACTAATTTTTCCTCCACAGGAGGTGCCAAAAGAAACTTTTTAGTTTAGGTAGGATTTTGGGGATAAGAATCCAAATAACTCCCCGTTATCTAGTTCTCACATTGTCAAAACCATAGAAGTTGTTAAATAGGGTATTGTAAATCCTCCAAGTCAAGTGCTCCTTACACCATAAGGTAGGGAGATACCCGTGAAGGGTTGAAGGCCGAGGTCCAGTTGTTTTGTGCATCCCCCCTTGAGGCACCCACCTCTGGGACGGGATCCAACCCATGACCCATTTCTTAGGCCGAAAATCTAAATGCCGCACTTTGACCGAGGTACCTAGTGACCAAATTTTAGGACATCCACCAAGGTGGCAATTGTGGGCTGCAATTGCACCTTGATCGGATTTTGTGTGGATTTTGGGAAATATCACCAGTTCTTTCGGGATATGCCCCCTCTACCCCTCATTATAGTTGATCGCTTCATCCTTCACTAGTTTCTCTTCCAGTGGCTTTAGACCCCACTGTCGAGTGTTATTGGAAGGTCCAGTGCTATTTTGAGAGGAAGGACATTACGTCTTTTTAGGACACGAGCATTTTTTTTCTTTGTTTCCCCACGCGGACAAAACCATTTATCCACATATATGCTTCTTTATCAAAACACTTTATGTATGATGCATTTCTGATTACATTTGATTTAGATATATATATTGTGTAAAGTTCAAAAATTACAAACAAAGGCTCATGTTTATTACTCTCACCACAATTCACACACATCCACTCAGCTAGTCGGACATCATAGGGGACCCATAGAACCCCCGTCATTCCAGACGCTTACTAAACCTCCCTCCTATTCTAGGGGGAGTTACTAGTCTTGCCAACTCATCGGCACCACCTTCACACACTCCAGTGAGTGCCACTGTCTTAGGGTCATCTTTGCTTGGTTCCACCTTACTTGCGTCCAATTCCCAAGGTCTACAGTCCACTCGCTCTCCTTTACATGGAAGCGAGGGACCAACTTCCTCTCAAGGGGGAAGTACAAACCCACCTAGTCCCCCCCAAGGGTCAGGTTCACAACACACTCGCACCATGGATGGAACCAATCCTTCACCCCCCCTACAGATGTCATACTTGGCCTCTCTCAACATACCATACCTAAGAAAACTCACAAATGATCCTATATTGCATGACCCCACATGGCCCACAATGCCTCCAAACTACCTTCAGATATCCCCAAGTTTGAAGGAAAGGCAAGGGACGACCCTGCCAACAATGTCATGACTTTCCACTTATGGTGATCTTCCAACAGCATTATGGATGATTCCATCCGACTATGATTATTTCAACACACACTCACTGGCCCATCGGCCAAATGGTATGTAGACGAAAAGTTGGGGTCCCATGCGACCTTCGAGTCCTTGGCCAAAGCATTTTTGACCTTCTTTCAATTACCAATCCGCCATGACAATGGACTTGAACTACTACCTAATTTCAAACAAACCTCATCCACACATATCATTGATCACATCCATGAGTGGTGTCAATGACGTAGTTTTTGCAAAGCAGAAACCACCAAACAACAATGTCTTGATTGGTTTCTTAGATCACTTGTCTCTCTCCTCGGTAAAGATGTGGCTTCCACCTTCCCTCAATCAGAAGAAGAGGCCATCAGTAAGGCTCAACAATATGACCTCATCTATTCACAATCAGGGTACTTGTGCATAGTACTTCCTGATCTCCCAAAACCTGTGCCATTTGTCCAAGACAAACCTGAGATGTCTCACTCAGTAGACAGATTGATTGGTAATACCACGCACCATAGTCCACAACCCCAACAACCACCAATGTATCGGACACCTCAATATCCGTCGGCATATGGAGGAACCCTTTATTATTCCCCACCCCCTTATCAACAACCATACCCTGTTTCCCTTCCTCCACCCATCAATGGGCCACTGCCGTCACCCACAATACACCCACCAATCCAAACAAGTTCCAGTACTCCCTCTACCTCAACTTATACTCTAAGTACTAGCGAAAGCGCCATGCCTTCCTATGTACCTTATGGATCATTACCCCCACAGAATCTGTACTTTCCATTCCCTGGTCCTCCACAACCTATGGCTCCCCCACACCCTCACGCTAGGGTGAATTTTGTTCAACCCTCTCCCCTTCAGCAATATCAAAATTTTGAACAACTGAATACGGCAAATCCGACCTATCAGTCGAATAATGCCAAAAAGAAAGGAAAAAATAGTAACAATAACAACCCAGGTCAAGGTAGGAATCACCCCCAACATAACCAACCTACTGGGGGAAACCAGAATCAAGGGAATCAGAACCCCTAGGGGGGAAATAATAATAGGCATCAAGGGAAAAATAACAATAATCTTTGAACCAACTTCCCTTGTGGCCTTTGCGGTGAGTTTGGTCATTATACTCATCATTGCCCCCAAATTGCTTATTTTAAATGAATGAAAGACTCAGGAAGTGTACCACATCCTTTAGCACCACCTACCCCTCAGCAGGCCCCACAACAATACGTCCAACAACCTCCCCCAGTCGTTCTATGGAATCCCATTCCGCACCAGGGTGTGATAAACGCCCAATAGGACATGCAGCCTACCCCACCACAGTTGGGACAATATCTCAACCCAAAAAATCTCGTAGATCGCACTATCCTCCTCACTAGTGAGGAAGAATTCCTTCTACAGACACGTAGTCGTCAATACCGTGCACCCGCTGAGTCTCCTCCCATTCCCCCATAAATAATCCCAGAACCAATGAGACCCCCATTGGTGATTCCTCTCCCTAATACGGACACACCTCTTCGCATCCCTCACATCCCATTGCGCAGGAATGTCCACAACCCGCAGGCTAGGGCGGCTCATAATTACAATTTGGTCGATGACTTAGCACAATCCCCGGCTTCCATGTCAATCTTAGAAGTACTTCAAACTTTTCCCACTCAGCGAAAATCATTACTTCCTGCCTTGGGGGTAGTAGACCCCGCAGATACCCAACTCATCACATTTGATCTCAACAGCGGAGAACCTCACCTCCCTGCTCTCATCACTTTTCAAATCCTAGTGAAAATTCAGAACATTACAGTTCATTGGTGCATCATCGATGAAGGCGCATCCACATGCATCATGTCCAAGTCTGTATGGTAGAAACTTGGTTCCCCCAAACTCATACCATCTGCCATTACCTTAAGAGCTTATGATGAATGACCATCTTCTCCTGAAGGGCTCTTCCAAAATGTCCCTGTAGAACTCGAGGGCAAGACCATTCTTATTGACATTGAAATTATCGATGCCCCACTCGATTATAATATCTTGTTCGGTCGTAGCTACTTGTATGCTATGAAGGCAGTTGCCTCTTCCATCTTTCAAACCATGATGTTCCCCCATAACAGGAAGATCATTACCATTGACCAAGTTTCACATTATGAGCCTAACCCTTCTGCCAACATCGATAACATTCTCCCTCTCATCCATACTAATCATGAAGCATACCCACTCATCGAAATGGGCCCCAGAATTTTCAAAGACCCATCATTGTTAGGAACTTACCATGGTGCACCACCACTCCTTCATCCTTCCAATCAGGTATGCGTCGTATCATCCAAAGGAACTGACATGGAGGATACCCTTCCTCCCAAGGAGGCTTCTCTCATATCTAATGTCCCACTAGTCGCAGAGCTCCTCCCTCACGAGCCTCCTACCAACTCGTCGATTCCACCAATTCACGATTTCACCTCTCCCCAAGGCCATATCCCAGTTTGGGAAATAGTTCCCCAAGCCATTACTCAAATCCCCTTCTTTTACCCTCCACCAGGCGTACAATATTTCCAAGTAGCTGCAATGCTTACTCTCCCTAATATGGGGTTGGCAATCCCAGTTTGGTATTTACATCCACCATAGATGGTTCCTCAACCATCCCTTCCCCACCAAATAGAAGGAATCCCAATGAAGATTCCCATACTCACTCCCACCATACCCTCTACACCCCCACTCACTAACATCCCTACCACTACTGGGGACAGGCAAAAGAAGAAGGAGCCCACCACTCCACTTCCCCCACACATCCAACCTCCTTGCACGTTATGTGAGAAATATGGACACCCAACCAACAAATGCCCATCTCTACCCGAGTTACGTAACCTAATTCAACTCAATCAAACACCATCACCGTTCGTCACTGTAGCAAGTACTTCCACTACCTCCCTTAACACAAGTAGCAAAGGGCTACGAACCAGATTCACTTGCGCCATATGTTCAGAATATGGCCATTATACACACCATTGCCCAACACTACCTCAATTCGGGTAGACATTAGTCGCAGTATGCCAAAGCATCCAGCATGAACCTAGTCCAACTACCTCATCCCCACCAAACATCACTGGCATCCACTATGTCACGAATTTAGTCAACAAACGCATGAGGTGCCCTTGCTATCTATGTGAATCCTTAGATCATTTTACATATCAATGTCCTATGATCATTGAATATAGGCAACGCCAAATGAACCTGATTCAAACCCCTGTACCCCCTATAGAATCGATGACTAGCCTTACCTCATCACTAGAGACTGTTAATATCATTTCTTCTGAACCACAAACACTCCCTATTCCTCTGTGGTTCTTGGATGACTTATACGAGGATTTACCCCCAAATCCCCCCAATTCTCCCATTCATTTCCCCACGGAAATTTTACGCCCAACCACCATTAGTACTCCTCAGTACCTCGATATTTGGTTTATGTCGAGCGAACCCTCACAATCTCATTATGCCATTCCCCCCACTTCTTCATCACCAGAGGAAAACCACACGGTAACAGTCACTGATATCACTCTTTACGATCCCTTGTATTCCTGCCAATTCCACTGTGACGAGGACATACTCAAAGAATTAAACACCCCCGACTACCCATGGGATGTGCTACACCACTGAGCACTCTTCTTTCCATAGGAAGCCCTCACACTTCCTAACCAACACCCCATATACGCAGTCGAAACCAAGGATTTTATCCCATCAGGGCATATCAACTGGTTCAACAATCCCATCCCTGCCCCTCATTCTTTTGAAGAAGGAAATATGGCCAACATTTCCCCTACCATCAAAATCGATATTTCCATCCAAAATGGAGTCATCGAGGAAATCACCATTGGCACTGCATGTACTCCTCAAGAAATCACCGCCTATAAAACCCTCTTCCAAGAGTACCGGGATATTTTTGCCTGGTCATACATAGAGATGCCTGGCCTTGATCCCTTTATTTTCGAACATCGCATCAACACCTAGCCTGATATTACACGGGTTCATCAAAAACAATGACCGCTACACCCATCCAAAGCTGCGGCTATCAAAGCCAAGATTGACAAATTATGTGTGGCTGGGTTCATCTATCCCATAGCCTATACCTCATGGGTTTCCAACCCTGTACCCGTTAAAAAAAAATAGGGCACTATCCGTGTCTGCACAGACTTTCACGATCTCAATCACGCATGTCCCAAAGAAAACTTTCCAACACCTTTCATCGATCAAATTATTGACGATTGTGCTGGACACGAGGCTTTATCCTTCAGGGACAGTTTCTCTAGCTATAACCAAATCCAAATCCACCCAACCAATCAATACAAAACTACATTTACCACACCCTTGGGTACTTTTTCATATCGTGTCATGCCTTTTGGCCTAAAAAACGTTGGTGCAACTTTCCAACGGGATATGACATACATTTTTCATGATCTAGCTCACATCATCCTCGTATACTTGGATGACCTCACAGCTCGATCCAAAAAACACACCCAACATCTTGATGATTTGCAGATCATCTTCCAACGGTGTCATCAGTATAACATCCTCTTGAACCCCCTCAAGTGTGTATTCTGCGTCACTGCAGGGCACCTCCTCGGATTCATCGTTTCACAAAGTGGTATTACCGTGGACCCCCTCAAAGTCCAGGCCATCACAGAAATTCCACCCCCCAAAATTTACACCAACTCCAGAGCCTACGAGGAAAAGCTAACTTTTTACGGTGATTTGTCCCAGACTATGCCACTCGAGCACACAGTTTCCTTCACTTACTATGCCACAACATCCCATTCGATTGGGATAAACATGCCCAAAAAGCATTCGACGACCTTAAAATGGCACTCTCCAATGCCCCTTTAATTAGTTCACACGACTATAATCGTGACTATATCCTCTACATATCAGCATCAACTGTCTCAGTAGCAGGAATTCTGGTTCAAATCGACGATGACGATCGTGAGCATGTCATTTACTACATTAGTAAAAACCTCTCAGGGCCACCCTTGAAGTATAATCACAACGAAAAACTAGCCCTTGCAGTCATCCTCGTAGTCTAGAAACTGCACCATTACATTCTGCTTCGCACAACCAAACTCATAGCAGATTCCAACCCCATGCAATACTTTCTCAGTTGTCAGCAAATTAACGACAAACTTGCCCGATGGATCGTTATCCTCTAGGAGTACGATCTCGAATTTTCAACACCCAAGAGAAAGAAATCTCTCTTCCTCACTGAATTTGTCACAACCTTCCCTTCCGATACTACCAGTGCCCCCATCAATACCGACTTCCCCGATGAACATCTCTTTTATATCACTTCGGATGATCCTTGGTACAACGACCTCCTTGTCTACGTCCGAACCCAAAAGTTCGGTAACCACCTCTCACAAGATGATCGAAAACATATTCACCACCAGGGCCCCCGCTATATCCTCATCAATGATATCTTATATCGATGAGGGATCAACACCATACTATGTCGATGCTTGACTATTGACAAGGCCAATAGAGTCTTGAATGACTGTCATAGCAGTGCGTGCGGGGGCCATCTCTCGGGGATGTCCACTGCTCAGAAAATCATCCGAGTAGGTTATTTTTTGCCTACATTGTTTCACGATTGCATTCATGCCATGAAGTGATGTGATAAATGTTTGCTTTACGCCAACAAAGCACGAGCAACACCCGCTCTTCTTCACCCAGTCATTACTACTAGCCCCTTTTGTAAATGGGGCATCGACTTCATGACTTGTAATCCCCCATCCAACAATGGACACAAATACATCATTGTCGCAGTCGATTACTTCACAAAATGGGTTGAAGCCATGCCTACCTTCAACAATACCATTGACACTGCAGCACGCTTTTTCTTTAATCACGTCATATCTCGCTTTGGAGTATCACTCCAACTAGTCTCTGATCATGGGAAACATTTCGAGAATGAGATTTATGTTGAACTCTCATCCTGGTTAGGATTCTCCCACGAGTTTGCCTCACCAAATTACCCTCAGTCCAATGGACAAGTCGAAGCAGTTAACAAGGTCTTCAAAACCATGTTACAGCGCACGGTTAACAAACATAAGAGCAATTGGAATCATATGTTATTTTCCATGCTATGGGCTTACCGTACGGCCGTGAAAACAGCCACTAGTTTTACACCATTTCATCTAGTCCATGGGGTCGAGGCCACTCTTCCTATCGAGTGTGAAATTCCCACCTTACGCACCGCAATTGAGCTATTACCCAACACTGCTCCAATGGAGCAGCATTTACTGAACTTAGATTTCCTGGATGAAGATCATCGATCTTCATTACAGAACAATGAGGTAGCCAAAAAACGGTCAAAGGCCACCTTTGATCACCATGTCAACCTTCGCTCATTTCACGAAGGCAACCTCGTCCTTGCTTACGATATTGCTCACGATACCCTCGGTCATGGAAAATTCGATTCACTATGGCATGACCCCTACATTATCCAACATTGCCTCACCAAAGGTGCCTACATCCTGGCTTCTCCCAAGGGCCTCTCTCTAAAATAACCCGTCAACGGGTTATACTTAAAGAAATTTTATGCCTAAGTGTAGCCATTCTACATTAGGTTATTTCTTTTATAGTGTTTTTAATCTTTTTCCCATACCTCACGCCTAAACTACCATTTGTGTTATTAACAGATGCTTCCTCCACTTACCTACCACATCGATTACGTTGACGACGCCATCCATTGGACACAAAATCTCGCTTCGGTAGCTCAGGCCCTCTATTCCCCCTCGCATGAACTGCTCCACTCTAGCAGCATATGTTTGGGTTCAACAACCAACAACCAACAACCAAGCCGAGTACACTGTCGTCATTGGCCTCCTCGTCGATGCCCATCATCATCGTATCGTCACCTTAGCGTGTTTCTTGACTCCCAACTAGTCATCCTCTAACTCAACAATGTGTACTGTGTCCGCAATCCTCTCCTCTTTCACAAATACCTACAAGTTAGACTTTTATCTCGACATTTTGAGTTCATTACATTTACACATATTCCAATACAATTGAATCAAATCATAGATAACCTAGCTAACATTATACTAGATTGGCATATATCACATCATGATACCTTTACACACACATAAACCATCAAGAGTCTGTCACAACATATATAGATTAGACATCATAAATAACATTAAAAAACAAAAACATTCTCACACACATGTGAACACCACAAAGACCCCAAAATGTATATCCAGATATATAAATCGGTCACCAGTGCCATCAAAATGTTTACATACACATAGAATACATCATATACAAAATCTGCAGGCCAGGGAAGCACCTCGGTAAAAAATTAGTGTCACTACACCAAAATGGGTTCACCAACCTATATATAATATAAAAAAATACACAGAGAGACACTCATGGTGCCTCTACAGAACCACCTCCTGGACCTCCCTCAGGCAGTGGTACCCCACCCACTATCGGTCCCTCCGAACCTGGAGGTAACCGCCCAGTCATCGCAACACCTGCTACTGCTTCTTGTCGAACCACAGTCTGCCACATCAGCGGAACTCCCACACACTTCTCCAGGATGCCCTCGTCCTAGATGCGTGACCACATGCCCTCAGGCACTCCCTGTAGCACCGCTTCCAAGAGGCAGCGAATATCCTCAAAATCTCCCCTGGCCTCAATCGGAGGAGCATGTGATGGCCCTGCACCAGGGTCATCAAAACGACGTCTCCTAGCCGCCCTCTCCTCTCCAGCTAGTCTTTCCTCCACATCCTCGCGCCATCATCTCTCCCCCACCCGTGGCTCCCCCCGCGGAGGCCTCATCGACCCCTGATGCGATGACGCTCTCATCAACTCAACCTCACACCCATGAGGTCCCACATCTGCACATACAAACACACAAAAGATAGCATCAACAACCATCTATACATAATACATAGGTCATACTATCTCAAATATCAACATATCAAACAAATCACAAACATACCTTGGTGGTCAAAAACCTTTCCCGAGGTAACACCATATCCGGATCACCCTGAAAGTCAACCCCACAGTATGGATACTGCAGTATGATCTGGGACATCTACCACCACACCTGTGCAGCCTCAGCCGTGAAACAATGGCCACCCTCACCACCACCATGGTGAATCAAAATCCACGACCACCGCCTCAGTCGCAACTCTCATGCACCAAGTGCACCCAATAAAACTCTAGGGCGCAACATCGACACCCTCTCCAAGAACCATCCCACCAAGATGGACCCAAAGGAAAAGTCCCCTGAGTCTGCAACCCGACACCTGTCGAACTGCCCTACCTTCTTGGCGTGCAACATCAATCCCTAGGCAAAGTGCTCTCCCACCAATGCCCTCCCCATAATCCTTAGCTGACCACCATTGATCCGCTAAGTCGCAAGGGACCCATAAACCCTCACCACCATCACTACTACACGATGGTGAACCAAAGCATCCATCACCCCGATACTCACTACGGAGCCTGACATAAAGTCATCTCTCAAACAATACCTTTGGCCCAAGGTAGCCAACTGCTTGTCCCTAGGTAACACAGGCTCTGCTAGTAGGGGCGTTCCCCAAAAAGGGAGCCCAGTCAAAAAGTACACATCCTCCACTGCAGTGAAGGATAGTTTCTCACCTCGCACCATAAAACAATGAAGATCTGGACTCCACATCTGGATCAAGAACTGTAACAGGTACTCCTAGGCTCGGATCAAGGGGCACTCAAAAAACTTCAGCAGCCCACAAGCTGCCAAAGTAGCACGAACCGTCGACTCCTCAATAGTCACGGCCTCCCTCAGCTGTGACCAGTCCCGCTCTCGCCAATGAACCAGCATCGTCCTAATACTCACCTGCAACCACATAAATCCAGTCCTAGATCAGCCATCTCGAACATAAACACATTAAAATCTCCAAAAAAAATGATTTTTGCACCCGTCAACCTTGCCTCCAAGGCACAGCTATTTAAACCCACAGGTGCGCACACATGCGCGCCTGTTCAAACCCACAGGTGCACACATGCGTGCCTGTTCACCCCACAGGCGTGCAAACATGTGCACCTATTCATCCCATAGGCGCGCATGAATGCGCACCTGTCCACCATACAAAGGTAGCGTTATGTGCCCCTGTCACATGCACAAGCGCGCATCACAACACTCCTATCCGCCACATAGCTGCGCACCCCTGCACAGCTGTTTAGCTAACAGACGGACATACAATGCGTGCCTTTTTCCCCCTTGGGGTGCACCCATGTGCAGGTTATTGGATAACAGGCGCGCACCCATGCATGCATATTTCTAGATCACCTGCGCATTGGGGGGACCACAACCACAAAACTCCCTGTACGGCCCTCCGTATAGGCCCTGCCCACAAAAAGAAAACCTAATTCTATGCAGGATGATTAGACCACTAACCTGAAGCTCACTGGTCCTAATTCGGCTGCCTCGTTCTCCCAGAATCTCTAAATCTTCTCTGAATATCTCTCGTCCAATCACTCTGACAGTAGGTACAAATGAGGTGGCAATGTGGGCCCTACAGCTATATATAGTCCTTTTTTCCAAACTTCCCGACCCCATTCTAGGAACTTCGGGTGTCTGTTTTTTTATCCGTCTTCAGCCATGGGATTAGTACCCCATCCTCTACATCAAGACAGTCCCCAGACCACTTTTCATCCTTAGCCCCCGGGGAGCCATTTTCGCCATACCCCGTCCAAGTACGCATGCTCATGTTCAAAATTATCAAATAAATACTTGTAAGTTTGATTCTCTTCAGATATTGTTCACATCGAGTATTTGGTTTTCCTGTGTGTAGGTACTTGGTCATCATACATCAGCGCAACCCCTTCAGGTATATAATCAACATTGGCATGTAATTATTCCCTCTGAATCTCAAATTGCATCTCCAGTCACACCCTCGAAAATTTTCCTTTAGGGTCCCCATATCTAACTCTGTAGTACCGCCACCTCCATTGCACTTTCAGTACTGTCACCCGATAGCACTCTCCCCCACATGAGTTGTCCCATTCATAGTACCCCTTGGCACTTTGAAACTCATGTTGTTTTCAACCCTTTAGGGATGGGAGTCCCAATAGTCTTACATCATGTCGTGAATCAGCCACATACTCCTTCTCCTCATTTTTCTAGCCTTCCCAATGGACTCCCAGGACACTTCCTCGCACATTATTTTGACTGCACTCCCACAACATCATTTACCCATCATCAGTCTACCCATCCTCAAATTGCCCTCCATACATTTCCCTACTAGAAAAACCAGCCTATGGGGCCCCCACCCTCCACTTGTTTTTTCCACCAACTTGCGCCACCCATAGGCCAAGCCATCTTACGCTGGGGCACCCATTTCTGTATCTGCATTATTATCCCCACAGAGTTTTTCATTCTTTTTGTAATTAAGCCGTTATTTTCAGCATTTTACTTAGCTTTTTGTCATCACCTTTGGCGACCTTCCTGGCAAATGCAACCCATGTCGCCCTTGGTTGGGGCACTCCTTATCATCTTCTCCTCTTGACATCGTCCATATACTCCGAGTATCCCACATGCCACCTACCTCTTCTCTCTGAGTTTGTTCACTTTGTCCCGCCTCTGGCACAACTTATCCCATGTCTTGTTGTCCCCCTGACACTTGACCTAGTTGAACAGTTGCAGCCACTTATACTTCGCATATACCCCCAACCAAGGGCAGTCTTGAGTCTTCATGCATCTTGACTTTGTCCATGTACCTCCTCAGTTCCTAACCTCACCTAGTAGATTTCATGAAGCCCTTTGCTTCTTAGAGTCGCGTCCCCCTTTTGTCGACATCAACACAGTTTCCAGAAGGGCGACAGTATCTTGACTCTCATTTTCCCTTCCAATGAGACCTCTTAGACGACACAGGGAGAACCATAATTTCTCCTTGCTTTCATTAACCCCCATAACATTTGACTTCAACAATTTCTCATGTTACGGTGGGTCTTACTTTGCGACTATTGCATTTATTTCTTATATATTTGTCGAAGACCTCTGAACTTGGATGGGCTATCAATGCCTATAGAATCTGTGATACTCCTTATATGTGTCATTGCCTACTGTTCAGAGTATGTTCCTCCTTAGAATGGTCCTCTGCCTTTATCACAACCACCCCCGAGTGCGCTACAGTTGTCTACATCAACACACAGTTTCAGTTACTATGCAACACCCTTCCTTTTTGAGTTACATGACACAAGCATGGGGCATGCCTGCCTCATTTGTACACAATTTATTTTTACACTCCTTATGGAAGGTTGGGTCCTACAGGTTCCCCTCTCCCTCCAACGTGTCACTCTTGATACTCTCACTATCGCTCTCTCTTACAACGACACTCTTAGTAGAAGAAACATTGATGAATTTCGGTTATACATATGCTCCTAACCTCATCCATCAGGGGGCATCTGTTATCACTAAAATTTCATCCGCAAATGGTTACAGGAATTCAGCAGCTTCAAACAGTTATGAGTTCACCCATGGACCAAAATTACCAAAAAATCATTTCCAAAAGGTCCAAAACTATACAACCAGTTATAAAATTAAGGTGCGCTATGACTACACAGGGTGCGTGCACACATGCGCCATCCAGAAACACAAGAAAAGCGCACATGCACATGATGGGCAACTGTGGTCGCTAAAAGCCACACACACCTGAGAACAATGCATTTATGAGATTGGTCGGCCTCCCACCCACTTCTGGTTTAGCTTTCAAGTTGATTTGACATCCAAATCTCAGCTGGATCCGACTGGGTGGCTGGTCAAAGACCTAAAAATGCCCTAAACAACCCCTTTTCACACTAAAAGTTGGTTGCACAATACCTCAAAGTGATGCTATAAAACAAGGCCATGTGTGCACTACATTTTCAAGCAATTCATTTGCAAGGTTATGTTGCTGCTATTCTCTTGGGGAATCCACTTTTCTCATCAAGAGTATACTAGCATCATTACATTTGGGCAATCCATCTCACCTTTTGAGTGGATTAGCTTGGGATTCTTTCACCATTTCTTTCAAGTTTTCAAAGTTGTAAGAAGAGCTCAAATTGTGGGGGTCCAAGAGCCCTCCCTTGGAGGAAGAAGGGACCCAAAGTCC
>JASDQU010242468.1:53761-70644 GCA_032191745.1 Picea mariana | reverse complement strand
TTTCCATTGGTGACATGAGTCTTATTGGTTTCTTGTTCTTATGTCCTTATGTTCAATAGTTTAGTTGTTCTTTCATTTCTTAGTTTAATTCTTAGCTTAGTCTTTTATGTTTCTTTTTCTAACCCTTTCCTTCACTCTTGTCTTGCTTAGCTAACCCAACTAATCTTGTAAGCACCTCTATTTTGCTCATTTAGGTGACAAAAGAGGCGCAACAATGGGTTTTCACTTTTATAATAAACAAACATTTACATAAGTGTGTTCCTCATCTCTCTTTTCCTGGCATTATGTCACTACCAATGAGCATCCATAGCCCCAACAAAATTGCCCTGGTACCATACAAGCATAGCCTCATTGCCAGTGGATGTCCATAGTACAAACATGTTTACTTGCACTTTCCACACTATTAATTGTGCTTTCAATTTCCTTTTTATTTCAAAATATTCTCATCCTTATATATATATATATATATATATATATATATATATATATATATATATATATATGGTGCGAAGGAAGTGGGATGATACACGAGTTTCTTTGATTTGCTGAGTAGATGTTATGCGTTTTATTTTAACCCACAAATGTCCTCAAAAACCATCATAGTATTGGCCATTTTATTAATATAAATTGAATGGAGCTCAAAGAAAAAGGTAGATAGACACTTTCCTATACTTATGGATTATCACGGTGCACTCAATAGGCACATGTGTTCCACCACAACTATCAGTACATACCTACAACTAAGAACTTTATGAATGTTCATTCAGATAGAGCAACTCATGCATCGTATGAACTTTAAAAATTTCTTTAGTATGTGACGATAATTGGACCAACCCCTCACTCAAATTTAAAATAATCCTCAAGGCATACAAAGGAGTCAAATTATCTCAGGGAACATACCTTCATCCAAAATGAAAGTTTGGAGCAATCTCTACAAGCAGAAAGCAAGCATTGAAACCGAAGCCAATTCATGAAAATAAAAACAAACTAAGAGAAGTATAAAGCTGGAATGTCAAACATGAAAATAATGAAAACTGACTGAAAAATAATAATAGAACCAAGCAACAAGTAATACATCTAGTGGTAGCAACAAAGTATGAATAATATGTAGCAATATTTCATTACTCCAACTCCAAGAATTGTAAAAAGGGAAAAATATTTATTAAATTAACTTTTCACATTAATCTAAGGCCCATAAAAAAATATTTTTGGGCCCAAAATCAACAAGAGTGTGATAAGAAAAGGTCAAAAAAATCAATATCCAATCAAGATTATGTTCCAATAGATTTGAGATTTTCTAGTGAAAAACATTTCATATTGTCGAAATTCCCAAAAGGATTGGATTAATTTAAGAACTCGCCTATGATGGTATAATCATATGAACCCACTCTCATGGTTGAAAATTAATCAAAAAGAAAGCAAAGTTATGTACAAATTAAAATAGAGAAAGCGACTGCACTAAACTAAGATAAAAAACAAAAACACACTCATTTAGTCATTACGCGAAGAATTAATCCTGAAAGATAGGCCAGCAACATAATATCGATCATGAGAATTATTAGTGTAAGTATTCTCAGTGAATCCTTGGAAAGTAAATCATGGGAAATAACTAGGAAAGAAAGGTTTACCATTTAGCATCAAGCCCGAAATAAATATTCCTAGGGTAAATATATGAAATGAAGAACCAACAAGATTGTGTAAATTGATAATGTGGTGAAAACAATTGCAACACAATCCTTTGATTGAATTGTCACATACAATTTTCTATTCATTTAGTGCAACAAAACAATATTTTGGGAATCTATCAAAATGGGTTAATGGGGATGCTCAGTCAAAACAAATTTCCAAAAAATCAATTAAGTGAAACATTCCACAAACCCATAAGCTCTCGATATTTCTTAACACAAGCAATTCCTTTGCATATTTGAAAATAATGAAATTCTCAACATAAAAAATTACATGGAATATCTTTCACCAAAGTCTCACTTTCTCTCTTCGAAATAGGATTATTATTAAACCTGGAGATTCAAACAATTCCATCTGATGAGGCAAGGAGCGAATATTATAGTTATGGAGGTCATAAAAAATAAGGACTTCAAATATCAACTAGATCAGAAACCAACGTAGGAATATATGAACATGACTATATTGTTGATCATCTATTGAGTTGGTGACAATCTTGGTTGATTAATGAAAAAAATGCAAAGGAATATGGAAATTCAAGCTTGGATTAACACTTCCCTAAGTTGCTTTCATTTCAAGAGAAAAATTATGAGTTGTCGGTTGCACAAGTCTTTTCCCAAGCTGCAAAACAAAAGAGAACGGCATGATTAGTTATTTGATGGTTTGGGAAAAAATATTCCTCTAAATGACTAACTTATTAAAATGGAATTAGACTAAAAATAAAAATAAAGGACAAAATTAAAACTAATCCCAAGCAAAACATGCTAAGCTAATGTAAAATGGAACTAAATTGGTTGTCATAAAACTTATAAAAATGTCAATGATATCATCAAGTATCTATCTATTTTCCATTCAGTCAAATATCACAACCTTTTTCTTAAGAGATAAGCAGTATGTGCTTTCCCACAATATTTCATTCAACATGACGCTTAGTGTCATTGATTGTTGTGAGACTTAGATCCACTAGAAACATTGTCATGTTCCTGCACTCAGAATCAATCAATTTGAACAAATGGAACCACACAAATATAATTCCATTCATGGTCAAAAGATACGTGTCCATTACCAATCTTTTGTCATAAAAATCTGATTCAAAATTATAAACATTTCGCCCCAAGGTATGTGTTTCCTATGATGATAATAATGTGAAGCATTAGTGCAATCGTCTTCAACCTTGTGAGAGAAAAGAGGAAATCCTTGTGTCAATGGTGGAAATTAAGACACTTTTTTAAGAAGCAAGTAATATGAGATCATAGCCTAGATGGCTTGACCCCCCCATCATAGAAGAAAGATAGAATTAGAAATCACAAATGAATTAAATGATTAAAGCCTGATTTCTAATGAGTTAATGTTTAGCATGATGCGAAAGTCCATGAAACTAATATCTTCAAATCCCCAAGAGTGTTCCAAGTAGAGAGACCGTAGATTACACTTTCTTGAGCTTAAAAATTTCATAGAATAAAAGTAAAATAAAATGAAAAAGAAGAATGTGTAGCTTATCTCTCTACTAGATAGGTTTTCATTCAAATAATTAGACATATAATCTAGAAAACAAAAACAATAAGATTATGAGTAAGAGAGATCCAATAAAAGATGTTCCAACATGACCCAAACATGCTTCTTTTCAAGTTGTGACTAAATAGACTTTTGGTTCAAGGAATGTTGAAGAGCACGGGGCCTGATAGATTGATGAGTTACAACTCACAAGCAATTAACATTTTAAAGATTATTACCATGGCCAAGGTGAAAACAAATGTTGAAAACTTGAATTTAAGAATCCGAATTGACATTCTCAATCAAGGTGTTTGAAACCCCTAAAACTTTGAATAATTTCAACTTAGATATTAGAATATAATATTCAAACATGATAAAAATTAGAGTACTTAAATAATGTAACCAGATTGAGTGACTTAATATTAGCAAATCCAAACGATAGAAAAACACTTTTCATGAAAATATCAGGTCTAAAAAATCTCGTGATGTATGGGACTAAGAGTAAATTTTGAATCAACCACTAAGATTAGTAAATGAATTGACTCATTCTCAATAAATTTATGGAATAGATATGATCTGAAAGAATTAAATAGCAATGCTATCCACAATGTCACCACATATTTCCAGACACTGTGAAAGAAATATTTCTTGTCGTTTTGTAGAAGAGGAAACTTGGATTAAGTAAGCTTCAAGATAAAAGATAAACTCCTCCTTGAAACACTAACAAAAAAAAGATTAAGATATGTCCAACCAATGCCCATAAATTAAAGATAAAAGTGTTAAAATAAAATAACTCAAAAGAAATAAAAATCAACTAAGATCACTATGTTAAGCAAAGTCTATACATGAATTTATTTTGGCTGAAAGTAATCGAAGAAAAATAGTCAATGGGAAAGAAAACCATTTGGATAAATCTAAAACCATGACAAATAAATTGTCCAATGAAATTCTAAGGAGTTGGAGTGGGATTAATTTTAGATGGAAAAAATGTAATCATCAATATTTCCATTCACTGTGTATGGCACAACAAGCCCAAAACTCAAACGAATCTCAATTAGGCCAAAATATTCCAATTCAAATATTGTACATATTAATATGAAACCAATTTGAGTGTTGATTTTCACCACAAGAGGGAATAAATAATATCCTTTATTTAAAAGACCCACTTATAAGGTGAAAAAATGCTTTAAAAGGTTTTGACATGGTGATCGCGCGTGGAATCAATGATCAGACAATTACCCCAGCACATATGAAGGCTTGAGAATGAAATAAAACAATTTTTTCCGATATATAAGAATCCATTTACGAGAAAAAACTAGTGGACAAACCTTCTATTTCTTTCCATATTTGATGAAGATTTCATTCATTGTTCAATCAACAATGATAAAAGGAAAAGAAAAACAAAAAATTAATTAAAAAACTAGAAAGCAAAGATAAACTATGCAAATAAGAGAAACTAGCCTATTCTATCATACTCCTATCCTTTGCAGCAATGGCTGGAAATATTGAGTTATGTAAATTCATAATACCAATGTAGCCATTTTGTATAATCCCAAGCCTGCACACATATGTTCATGAGAAAAAATTAGTGACAAAACTTGGAATAGAAATAGACTAAAAGTAGGAAGAATTAAAATACCAAAAACATTATTCACCATATTAAATATGTGAACATGAGGATTCATGGGAACATTCACTGAGTAAGATTCCTCCAACCATTCTTCGATTTTATCATAAAATATACCATGACTAACATAGAAATGATGGAAGGATTTTAAGGGAAATTAGCATACCAAATGAAAACCATGCATAGAATTTGTGTAAAGTGTGCTCAGTGAGAGAATATTCATGCTAATAAAGTTGTTTATCCTTGAAGACAAACCAAACAAATGAGGGCCTTACATAACCATCAAAATAGACTAAAGTGCATCATTATCTTGGCAAGCCTTCTCAGACTCATACTTCAAGAAACTATCAACTTTCGATAATTTAGCGAAATAAAATGATTTACATGAACCAACATCTACCGTGTTATGAAACATGATGTCAAAACAATGGTGAGATCCACTAGTATCAAGAATATCAAGTAAATGGCTACTTGAACAAGAAGATTATCTATTGATAAAAAATGAAGATGAAAAAGAAGCAGACAATATCTTATATACATTTTCTACAACATTTCCTTCCTCATGTAACATCCTGCTCTTGCGATCACATGTTATCGACTTATTCTTTGAGGACACTTGCGTGCAAGTGATCCGGTTATAGTACATGGTTAATTGTTTCACTTATGGATTTTCATGATGATGTTGATGGTTGTGTTTTAATGTTATTTGATATACATGTATTAATAGATGCTATTGGCGAGTTTTCCTTGAGTGTGCAGGACACTTGACAGATTGTGGATGTCGATGGCATCAATGGACCTCCTTGGACTCCGAATTGAGTCAAGGAGTGGATTTTATTGGTTTGAGTATTTCATTTATGCATATTTGACATATGATCGATTATATTATGATGTTGTATATGGATCATTGACAGTGTTTTGTTAATGAATGCGGGCTAACAATTGTTTGCTAAGATGACTCACATAAGGAGTAAAGGGGAAATGCACATAGACCAGATGTAGAGGGAGAGGTGTGGCGGAGTCCCTATCACAACCTACTAGAACTCTTGTCGTGGCTCGAATTTTAGGTTAACAATTACCTAGTTAAAGAGGTCCACGATGTCATGAGGAAAAACTCAAACAGTCTCTCATGAAGATTTCTAAGGGGTGCGGAATAAGGCATGGTCCTTATTCCTTAGAAGCCCTTAGTCAAGGGAGAGTGGTACCCTTGGAGCACAGAGTGCGTCTTTAAGGGCATGCCACGTAAATAAAATTCGAGTCAATGAATCTGGGTGGCCTAGAAAACCTTGAGCGAATAATTAAACCTTGTAAAATATTGAGCATTGTCATATTTAATTAATTAATTAAGGATTGAAATGATTACTTATATATCCCAAAATGAAAGTCTAAGCCTATTAAAAAAAATTAAGCCTAAGTCCAAGTTATTAAGATGACTAAAACTAAATTATAAATTAAATAATGAGGGGATGAAGTAAATCAATTTAATAAATTAAGAAAAATAAAATAAACCTAAAAATTGATTTAATACAAATATGTGCAATAAATTACCAAATTGGAATTTAAGGTGAGAATGAAATAAAGTTGAAAGAATGTATATGCATAGAAAGGTATCTAGAGTCTAATTAACACTAGTCTAACTAGGAGAATAATCCTATTTTAACTCAACTCAGGTTTTGTAAGGCGTCAGATATTAATTGGAAATAAGGGGAATAAAGAGACAACTAAGAGTTATTTAAGGAGCGATTTTAGGAAGGGTTAGGGAAATTGACTTTTATTAAAATAAATTATAGAATTACTTGTGCAACTTGGGGGAGAGGATGACAAGTGTAAGGAGAAAATAACTCTAAATTATTTAATTAAAAATCGAATTAATTGTGCAAGTGGGGATGTGTCATGGAAAAATTCTATAAAGAAAATGACCTAGATGAGAAATGGATCACATTGGTTATGAGTAATGTTATGCTGTTGAATTTTTGACTAGTTTTACTTGTGAGAGTTGGGATACCCAGCTTGGGAGAGTGTGGTGGATCTACCTTGTGAGGCAAGATGATAGCTAGAGGATTTCTGATTTTGTGTGTGTGGCACCTTTGCATCTCAGGGGGCTAAAGGGGAAGAAGAGAACCCCTAGCGTTGGCTGGGAGGTACCACTGAAGTCTATATTGTTAGCAAGCGAGAGTTTGGAAGGAGCACCTTCGCGGAAGAACATCTTCGACTTAGTCGCCTTCGCGGAAGAACATCTTCGACTTAGTCTCCTTCGGATACGGTATTCCTAAATTGAGATTGAATTCATTAAGCTAAATTAAAATGTAGTTTTTGAATGCCAATGTACATTATTGAAAATCTGATAACAAATTGGGCAAGCTCGTGATGAAAATTATGTGCTTCAAGATGAGTTCTGGAAACCATTGCCATTGCAATTCTCAGCAAGGTCCTTGGCATTTGGCATTAGCCCTCTTTTATTTCCAATCCTTCATTATTAGTACTAGATTTGGTCTCTGTCTAAAAATTGTAGAGAGAAATTATAGAGATGTTAAAACATTTGATGCTTAAAAGAATTCAACTCCTCCTATAAACATTGCTCATACACATTTTGTTCACTTTCAACCTGCAATGTGAATATAAAATAGGGAACAATAAAAAAAAATGAAGTCAAACCTTCAAATATTGTGTTTGATGGTTTACATCCATAACATCTCTAGAAGCATCCTCCTTGACATAATAACAACCAATTTGTAATGTGATGGTTAATTTAAAAAATATATGATATGATTGTAACAAAATAAGCATGTATAGAAAATTGAAAAAAAGATTAAGTACACACATTTTTTTGAATGAATTTCTCTGTCTAAGCAAACTTGAGCATGTTCATTGTCTCATTTACATATCTACCCAAAATGTTAAAAGGCAAGATGTTTTCGTCAAAGATCCAAAGCATAATGATAACATCAATGGACTATCAAAGGTAAATCTATGTTGAAAATATTATGTCCCATAACAAAAAGGTCCCAAACCATATTGATGGAATATATATGCGATAATAGTTGTTTTAGGTTTACCACCAAGTGAATCCTGCAAAAGTGAATCCTGCAAACCTGAAGAAGATTTTAAATATACACTACATCGGAATGAAAAAGTCCGAAAGACAGAATAACAAAGAAGCACTTCACTTTGAATAAATATTTACATAAAGAAGAAATGTAATCCTTGAATATCAGTAAGGAATGAAGCATTGTTTTCCATGAGCCAAATCCATCAAATAATGATAACAAGGATGCACATAATAATAAAAAAAGCAGTCTCTGGATGCGCACAGGAACCTTGATTTTATATTTATCCATGTGCATAATACAATATGAATCCCATTTATCCCCTTGATTGTATGGCGTGCCCAGGTCGCATGCACTAAATTCGGTTAGGAACATTTACCCTTTTCTCTGCAAGAATGTAATTCGGTTGGGTTTCTTTTTCCTTTTTTTTCTGTATAGAGTAATAGGGAGTTAGTCGTTTAGATGAGTGTTCTGGGCACCCCCCTCTCCAATTTCATTTGTTGATTTGGGTGCCAGATGCACAATAATCCTTTGTGTGTTGGTGCTTCCATGATGTTTATAGTGATGTGTTGGAAACAAAACCTGGATGCGGAACCCACCACTAAAAATTAGATAATCAATTAATGCCAAAGACAAGTAATGAAATTATTTAAGACTTACACTTATTCAATATTGTAAAGGCCCTTGTGATGATCATCACTTAACCCCGTGCTTGTTCTTTAATTTTGCGGGCTTACCCCGAATGGTTGTTCTTGAAATGTTGGAGTGAAAAATCCCTTGGCATAGCCCTTTTCGAATTAATTATTTATCTTATACCTCATTTCAAGGAAAGATTTAGTATAGAGGGAAGGGTACTTGCATGGTTGGAATTTACACACTTGAAGAATGTTCTAAGTGGAAGGGAATAATTAATGACATCCTTTACCTTATAGGTGGCCCATTGTTTACTCATATACTTGGAAATGGGGTCTAGGAGATGATTTTCATACTGAACCCTTTTTTGTACTCATACCTCCTTAAGGAACTCATAAATGGTCATGTTGTTCTCTTGTTATATTTTTATCATGTTCCATAGGTGGTAATTGCATCAATTACTTGATGTATGTTTTGTTGTAGAATTTCTTACCGTGCCATTGAATATTTGATGATTGAGGTGTGATTGATTTAGTAACTAGATTACTATTGCACCATTAAATACTGTTCATGTAGGATTGATTTAGTAACTAGATTACTATTGCACCATTAAATATTGTTGATGTATGATTGATTTGGTAACTAGATTACTATTGTGCCATTAAATATTGTTGATGTAGGATTGATTTAGTAATTAGATTACTCTTGTGCCATATAATAGTGTTGATGTATGATTGATAATCTAGATTGGATTTATGAGTCATGATTGATTAAGGGAATTAGACACCTCCTTGTTCCTCAGAATAGTCGTCAGCCCTAAGACCTTAAGTGGTCAAAATCAATCGGACGAATCCTAAGCTTGAGTGTTGCTTATGTGTCCTAGAGGTCCTAACCATGAGGGATTGGTTGGGCGTGTAGTTATTCTATTATTCAATGACATATTTGATCCTTAATTGTGTTTTTCTTCAGTTGATTGTGATGTGTTGAACTTCATCGCTATTATTTATGTTAATGCATTGGCTTTGTGTCGTCATTGATTACGATGATGTGTTGCGTGTAATGTTGTTATATATATATACCTTTTGTACATCGCTATTTGTTGTCGTAACGGAGGGGCAGTTACATATGGTATTAGAGCAGGTTCAAACCCATGACTTGGGATCACTACGCCTTCCACTGTATTAAACACTTGATTAATGACTTATCGCTAATTAAAATTGAAACTTTTCCATGCAGGTAATCATGGTTAGAGGACGTTGTGGAGGTAGACGACATGGTATTAGGGGAGGAGGTGCGATGCATCAAGTAGTATCCACGACAGATGAGTCTAATCCCCAAGGAGAAGAACAAGTCATTGTACATGAGCAGATTGTTGTGGGGGATGTGGTTGGTTTGATGAGATCCTTTCAAAGGATTTCATAGGCCTTGATTAATTGACTAGATATAGATGAAGCAAGGGTGCCTATACCCAATGAGGGTCCACAACATTCTCCAACTAGCAGTGGTAACATTCACAGAGAACTCAAGAAGGTTAAGTTTCCCAAGTTCATGGGTGCCACGTACGGCTCAGCCATTGAGGCATGTTTGGAGAACATGGCAATCTTCTTTGCACTTCGCAACTATACCTCCAACATGAAGGTCCGCATGATGGTATTTTAGCTGAAGGGGAGTGCTCTTCTATGGTGGAAGACGCTCCTACCTCAACTAAACATGGTCGTCGAAGACATGTCATGGGAATTGTTCGAGGAACAATTTCGGGAGAGGTATTTGTTAGAGGAATTCATTGAGTGTCAACTCAATGATTTCAACACCTTACAAAAGGGTGGTTGTACATTTCCCGATTATGAAGCCCGATTCATGGAGCTGCTTAAGTTTGTTCCACACCTAAACACGGAGAACCTAAAGGTCAATATTCGTGCGAAGGTGAAGATCCTAATGCCTCAGAGGTTGCACGATGCAGTCCAGAAGGCCCTTGTAGTTGAGGAAGAGCTAACTAGTGGGGGTCAGGGAAGGACTCCTGCAAGACCGACTGGACAAATGACATCAGGTGTGCAACAGCAATAGACACCAGCTAGAAAAACATCAGGTTATCGAGATACATCTAGAGGACCCATTTTCATGACACAATGATGACCGATTTTGTATAATAGGAATACCTATAGAGGACCACATCATCAGTAGCAACAACAACAGTTTAGGCATGTTCATCATAATAGACAAGGATTTCAGGCTGGTAAGCCAACAACCTCTACTTCAGGGACCAGGAGTACTGGACCAAAGATCGGATGTTGGACATGTGGAGAGCCAAATTACCAGCAAAATTGTCAGGTTGAGAAGGCCAGAGCGGCTGGATCAACATGACACACTACAATCGAAGATTTGGGAAAGGCCCACAAGATTCATACAGCGGTGAATAACAACCAGGCCGAAACCGGTCCACTGTGGTCGAGGCGTCAGGTACAATCTCCGACCAAACTTTTAGTATTTTGATAGATCTTGGTGCTATAGAGAGCTTTATTTCTAATGCAACGCAGAAAATAATTAAGGTAAAGGAAGACGAATAGGATGAGTTTAGGTATGCAGAAATGGATTTGGGTACCAAACAGAAGGTTTGAGGAAGGGTTACGAACTGTCGCATTAACTTGGAAGATTTTGTAACGAAGTTCAACCTATACATCACGATCTTAGGATCTTACGATGTCGTGATCGGTATGGACCAGTTGGAATCGCATGATGAGATACTCAATTGTAAGATGAAGTGGTTGATTTTGACCGATGATGAGGACATAGAAGAGTGATCGTAGGAAGAAACCAGGGATTTTACTTGAGGCTCATTTCTTCCCTACAACTACATAAGAGCATGTGCAAAGGATGTAAATTATATGCAATCTTAACGCTAAATGAAAAGGGTGAGGTGGAAGGATTAGAAAACCTTCTGGTAGTATGAGAGTTTTCTAACATGTTTCCAGAAGAGTTACCAGGTTTCTCTCCTGAAAGAGAATTGGAGTTTACAATCGAATTGAAAACTTGAACTGAACCGATAGCAAGAGTGCCTTATCGAATGTCCACACCTAAGTTACAGGAGTTGAAAATGCAATTGAAGGAGTTGTTGGACATGTGGTTGATACGTCCAAGTGTGTCACCTTGGGGTGTGCCTATTATTTTCATTAGAAATAAGGATGGGTCGTGGAAACTTTGTATTTACTACCGTCAATTGAACCAGGCAACGATCAAGAACCAATATCTGTTGCCAAGAATAGACGATTTGTTTGATCAAATGAAAGGCGCGTTGGTGTTTTCAAATATCGACTTGAGATCATGATATCACCAGTTACGAATTAAATAAGAAGATATTCCTAAGGGTGCATTCAAGACAAGGTTCAGGCACTATGAGTTTACCATTTTACCGTTTGGACTGATGAATGCCCCGGTGGTATTCATGAGTTTGATTAATGGGGTGTTTCGTGAATACTTGGACAATTTTGTTCAAGTATTCATTGATGACATATTGATGTATTCTCGGATGATGAAAGAACATGAAGAACATTTGTGCTTAGTACTACATCATTTATGGGAAAACAAATTATACGGGAAACTATCGAAATGTTCTATTTACCAACCTAGGATTCATTACTTAGGGCATGTTATATCCAATGAAGGAATCGTTGTGGATCGAGTGAAGGTAGAGGCTATTATGGAATTTCCTTCATAGGCAAACGTACCAGAAGTATGCAGCTTTATGGGTTTAGCAGGATATTACCGATGGTTCTTCGAAGTTTTTTCGAAGATAGAAAATCTTATTACAGAATTGCAAAAGAAAAACAAGAAGTTTGTATAGACTGAGAAATGCGCTGAAGCATTTCAAAGTCTCAAAGGGTTGTTGACGAAATCATCAATACTAAAATTCCTAGACATGGACAAGGAATTCTTGGTATGCACGGACGCATCCAAGGAAGGTTTAGGCGGAGTATTGATGCAAGATGATTGAGTGATCTCTTACATCTCAAGAAAATTAAGAAAGCATGGGGAAAAATATGTAACGCATGATTTGGAGTTATTGGTCATTGTGTATGCCTTGATAATGTGGAGACACTATCTGATTGGAAGAAAATTCTAACAAAAAACAAATCATTGTGGATTGCAGCACGCATTTACATAGAGTGACTTGAACGCGCGACAAAGGTGTTGGTCAAAATTACTTAGCGAATACAATTTTGAGATTACTTACATAAAAGGAACGGTAAACCAAGTGGCAAATGCGTTGAGTCAGAGACCACACATATTCTCGGTGATACCTCTTTAGATGAATATTCGAGAAAATAGTTCAACGATGACTGGTATAAAGAGGTCAAGGAAAATATCGGACAAGACACCATGATGGTACCAAAGTTTAATGGTTATACATTGGACAATGACGGGTAGATGAGGTATAATAATAGGATTTATGTACCTCCTAATGAAAAATTGAGAAGTTTGATCTTACAAGAATCTCATAGAGCAGTGTACATGGCACATCCAGGAATCATGAAGATTAGAGCAGACCTAAAGCCTTTATTCTTCTAGAAGGGTATGAAGGAAGACATAGTTGGCTACGTGGAGAAATGTTTAGAATGTCAGAAAGTGAAAGTAGAACACAGACATCCGACAGGATTACTACAGCCATACGCTATTCTGGAATCGAAATGGGAAGTCATTTCGATGGACTTTATTGTTGGATTGTCATTGACGATAATGAGGAACGACTTGATTTTCGTGGTAGTTGACACTCTAACGAAGAGTGCACATTTTATTACTATGTGTGTGACGTATCAAGCACTAGAAATACGTAGATTTTTTATCAGCGATATTGTGAGATTACATGGCGTGCCAAGAAGGATCATACCCGATCAAGGATCAGTGTTTACAGGGCGATTTTGGACTAATTTCCAAGATGCATTGGGAACATAAATGAACTTTAGTACAACATATCACCCTGAGACAGACATGTAGACAAAAAGAATGAACCAAATTTTGGAAGATATGTTGTGTATGTATGTAATGGAACAACATAAGTGTTTAGAAGAGTTATTTCCACTGGTAGAGTTTGCATACAACAACAACTATCAAAGTACCATTAAGATGGCACCATTTGAGTTTCTTTACGGGTGATTGTGTTGGATGCATTTGAGATGGGATTGACTTGAGGATAGGGTCCCTGTAGGACCACGAGTGATCCAAGAAATGGAAGAACAAATGAAAACGATAAGACAAAGGATAAAAGAAGCGCAAGATCGATAGAAGAGTTATGTTGATGCGCATTGCATTGACCGCAATTATGAAGTTGGCAACCGAGTTTTCTTGCGGGTGAAACCGCACAAGAGTTCGATTAAGTTTGGAAAGGGTGCTAAACTCTCTCCTAGGTTTGTGGGACCTTTTGAGGTTGTAGAAAAGAAAGGACCCATGGCCTGTCGACTAACCTTGCCTAATTCTTTGAGGCGTATGCACAATGTTTTTCATGTATCTGTTTTGAGACATTATGTTAGTGATCCTATGCATGTGATTGACATGAGTTCTTTGCAGGTGTCAAATGAGGGTGCACTCACAACGGAGCCAATATGCATTCTGGACCATCGCATTCGACAGCTATGACGTCGAATAGTCGATCAGGTCAAGGTCCAGTGGGACAATTATAGTCCACACTCGACTACCTAGGAGGATGCATATGATATGCGCCAACAACTTCCTTACTTGTTGGATAGATTAGACATGTATATCTTGTCTAATACTTTATTTACTGCATTTTTATGCATTGTACAACTTCGAAACAAAGTTTAAAACAAGAGGGGGTGTATGTAACATCCCTCTCTTGCAAGAACATGTTATCGACTTATTCTTTGAGGACACTTGCATGCAAGTGATCCGGTTATAGTACATGGTTAATTGTTTCACTGATGGATTTTTATGATGATGTTGATGGTTGTGATTTAATGTTATAAGATATATATGTATTGACAGATGCTATTGACGAGTTTTCCCTGAGTGTACAGGACACTTGACATATTGTGGATGTCGATGGCATCAATGGACGTCCTTGGACTCCAGATTGAGTCAGGGAGTGGATTCTATTGGTTTGAGTATTTCATTTATGCATATGTGACATATGATCAATTATATTATGATGTTGTATATGGATTGTTGACAATTTTTTTTTAATGAATGCAGGTTGACGAATGATTTCTATTCTGGCTCACATAAGGAGTGAAGATGTCATGCACATAGACCATATCTAGAGGGAGAGGTGTGGTAGAGTCCCTGTCACGACCTACTAGCACTCTCGTCGTGGCTCAAATTCTAGGTTAACGATTACCTAGTTCTATAGGTCCACGATGTCGTGAGGCAAGAATAATAAAATCACTCATGAAGATTTCTAAGGGGCATGCAATAAGGTAGGAGCCTTATTCCTTAGAATCCCTTAGTCTCTCACAAGGTCACTCGAATGGAGTGTTGACTCCAAGGGTTGGACAACTACCAAAACCAGTCAAGGGCGAGTGGCACCCTTGGAGCATGGAGTGCGTCTTGAAGGACATGTCGCGTAAATAAAATTTGAGTCAATCAATATAGGTGGCCTAGAAAACCTTGAGCGAATAATTAAACCTTGTAAAATCTTGAGCATTGCTAGAATTAATTAATTAATTAAGGATTGAAATGATTACTTATAAATCCCCAAATGAAATTCTAAGCCAATTCAAAATAATTAAGTCTAAGTCTAAGTTATTAAGAAGACTAAAACTAGATTATAAATGAAATAATGAGGGGATGAAGTAAATCAATTTAATAAATTAAGAAAAAAAATAAAAATCTAAAGATTGATTTAATACACATATGTGCAATAAATTACCAAATTGGAATTTAAGGTAAGAATGGAATAAAGCTAAAAGAATGTGTACGCATAGAAAGGTATCTAGAGTCTAGTTAACACTAGTCTAATTAGGAGAAGAATCCTATTTTAACTCAACTCATATTTAGTAAGGCGTCAGTCATTAATTGGAAATAAGGGGAATAAAGAGACAATTATGAGTGATTTAAGGAGCGATTTTAGGAAGGGTGAGGGAAATTGACTTTTATTAAAATAAATTGTAGAATTACTTGTGCAACTTGGGGGAGAGGATGAAAAGTGTCAGGGGGGAATAATTATAAATTATTTAATAAAAAAGATAATTAATTCTGCAAGTGGGGATGTTTCATGGAGAAATTATATAAAATAAATGGCCTAGATGAGAAATGGATCACACTGGTTATGGGTAAAGTTATGTTGTAGAGTTTTTGACTGGTTTTACTTGTGAGAGTTGGGATACCCATCTTGAGAGAGAGTGGTGGATCTCCCTTGTGAGGAAAGATGGGAGCTAGAGGATTTATGGCTTTGTGTGCGTGGACCCTTTGCGGCTTGGGGGGGCTAAGGGGGAAGAAGAGTACCCCTAGCGTTCACTGGGAGGTACTGGTGAAGTCTCTATGGTTAGAAAGCAGGAGGTCGGAAGGAGCTCCTTTGTGGAACAACATCTTCCACTTCGTTGCCTTCGGATATGGTATTCCTAAACTGAGATTTAATTCATTAAGTTTAAATTAAAATGTAGTTTTTGAATTCTAATGTATATTATTGAAAATCTCATATCAAATTGGGAAAACTCGTGATGGAAATTATGTGCTTCAAGATGAGTTCTAGAAACCAATTCCATTGCAATTCTCATCAAGGTCCTTGGAATTTGGCGTTATCTCTCTTTTATTTCCAATCCTTCATTATTAGTACTAGATTTGGTCTCTCTCTAAAAATTGTAGAGCGAAATTATAGAGATGTTAAAACATTTGATGCTTAAAAGAATTCAACTCCTCCTATAAACATTGCTCATACACATTTTTTTCACTTTCAACATGCAATGTGAATAAAAAATAGGGAATAATAAATAAAAATGAAGTCAAACCTTCAAATATTGTATTTGATGGTTTACATCCATAACATCTCTATAAGCATCCTCCTTGACATAATAACAACCAATTTGTAATGTGATGGTTAATTTAAATAATACATGATATGATTGTAACAAAATAAACATGTATAGAAAATTGAAAAAATGATTAAGTACATACATTGTTTTGAATGAATTTCTATGTCTAAGAAAACTTGAGCATGTTCATTGTCTCATTTACATATCTATCCAAAATTTTAAAAGGCAATATGTTTTCATCAAAGATCCAAAGCATAATGATAACATCAATGAACTGTCAAAGGTAAATCTATGTTTATAATATTATGTCCAATAACAAAAAGGTCTCAAACCATATTGATGTTGATTTTTCAATAAGCTAGGTTAAGCATGAAGTTCATTCCATTTTAGAATTTAACATAACCATAGACAATAATGTTG
>JASDQU010242468.1:26972-37734 GCA_032191745.1 Picea mariana | reverse complement strand
GGGCTGTTACACCTCCCATGAAAAAGGTTGATAAGGCATGGTTGTAATAAGTTCATGGGAAGAGGTCTTATCCTCTCTATATTCCATATGCACACCACCACCATCAAGTACCTAAAAAGGGGTCGATCCTATTGATTTTATTTGAATAGGAAAATGTGTGGTTTCCTGCAAGATCAAACAGTTGAAGAGATCATGATACACATAATAATAAGTGGAAGAATTAAGATAATTAAAATCTTCTCTTGAACACAAAATGTTTTCAAAAAGTAACTCCCTAAATGGTATTTCCTCTTCCTCAAACATAGTAGTGACCAATTGTGAATTAGTAGGATCTACACTAGGATTGGTTTCACAATCAACATGTTCTTCCTCAACATGGTTTTCCTCTTCCAAGCAAAATATGGATTTTTGTGATAAGGTGTTAATCATAGTATGTTAATTTCTTATCCTTGAGTGAAAATATCATTGTTATTGTCTTCCTCCTGCACAATATGAGAATCTAAAATATTTTTTAAAGTATACTCATGATTAGAAGAGAGGATAAAATCACAAGAATTATTAGAACAAGTAGGTTCAATAACTAATCCATCAGAAGTAGGGTAACATTCTTGATCTATGTCAGTTATACTAGGAGAATTTCTAACAACATGACAATCCAAATCAAAAGAATATAATTCCAAATTATCCATGGGTGAGAAAGAATTCATTTCATGAGTGTCCAGACTTTCTTCATTAAAAAAAAAGATCTACATTCATGTCTTTCCCCGTAGCTTCCTCTTCGATTCCTTGTGATGGTAAATATGAGATAGGATAATGAGAACCTGACATAATCATCGGTGCGACCTAAAGTGTCCCATTATTAGAAGAAAAACCCTCCTCTTGGTCAGCTAGAGAAAAGTATGAACACAAATTTTCTACACAAGAGGTTTATTTTATGTTGCAAGGAAGGGAAGGGGGAATGGAGTGATGGAGGGATACATATGTTTCTTTCGAAAATAAATTATCTCTATGATTTATATCCCCCATACAAAATAAATATTCAGACGTATGGAGTCCAACTAAGTCATTAGAATTTTCAACGTTTTCATTTAAATCCAAATCAACATGTAAGAAAACATTATGACATGATTTAGATTCATCATCCTCTAGCTGATATGTTTCATGAGAAAGAGAAATTAAACGGGAAATTAAATCATGGGTTGAGGGCCTATCATCCAAAGGAACTCTATAACAAAGATGAGTAAATATGATAACAAAATATGCAAGAGATTCATCTTTGTTCTTCTTAAGATCTGATATCTTTGAACATAAGTTATCATAATTATAATTATCAAAAGCATGATAAAATTCATGCATAAATTGTTCCCATATGGGAATAGAGGCAACTGACAAAGTATCACAACAACTCTTCACCTGACCTGCGAAAGTGAGAGTGAACAACCTAAAAATGACATTTCCATTAGTAATATTTTGATAACAACAAAATTTCCATAATTTAAAAGCATGTTTAGATGCATTCGTCTCTCTCTCGCCACCAAATTTAAATTGAAACAATAAACGTAAAATATTTGTAGGAGGTTTGGGAGGTATAGTACCAGAAAACCATCTCCATAAAGGGATATGGGATGGAGCCATTAGTAAATAAAAGAAATTAATAAAAATGACACCACAGGCTCATCTTTTTATTTTACCCTCCTTCTAGTGTCATTTATATTGATGGGTCCAAATGTCCTGTCAAGTAGGTAAGGGAGAATTCCTGGTGGTAGGTCCCAATTAGACCTGCTTTCATTTGGTGTACTGTTTTCGACCAGTATGTGGGCCTTGTTACCACTAAGAATTAAAAAAATAAAAGGGGAAATATAGTGAAATGCCCCCCAAATGGTTCTAATTAATTCTAAATCTACTCTAAATTGAAAGAAAACTAATCTAACTTAACTACTTCTAACCTATCCCAAGAGAGAAAAACTAATAAATGAGCACAACTTAAAATGATATTTTGACATCATAAATAGTTCATATCATTCAAGAATATGTTAATACAATGAAAATTCAAATATCATCTAAAATAATTGAAGAACATACCTGTAACCTCATTCTCACACTCATTAAAAAGTACAACAACATAATAATTATAAATATAAAGCACAAAAATAGTCCATATGATCAATACTCAGAAAAATTAAATAACAAATACAAGTGTAGAGTAATCCTACAAGCATTTGCAAACAATTATGACTTTAAAAACGCCTTATGCTCTTCATATATCCTGAAATAATATTATTACCAAACTAAACAATTGAAAAAATTCCTCTCTTACATCCAATGAGTTCTCTTTTATAAGATGAGAGACTCTTCAACTTTAGTCGTTGTTCATTTCATTTTCCCCTTTTGTTTCGTCATTTTATATTTCAAATTTCTTTTACATTTTTAAAAAATGAATATGTGGGAGTTACAAATAGGAGATGAATATTCTCTTGGGTGTTTTTTTTCTCCCTAAGGAAGTTTACAAATGATATTCGTTAAAAAAAATTAAAAATATTATTATCTCTTCCCATTAGTTTCGTCTTCTATTCCTTGAGATATCCTTTGCATTTATGGTGTTATCCTGCTAATTAAGATCATATGATATTCTTCTGTGTCTCAACTTTTTGTCTATCTATTTTGGACCTAATTTCCACTCATGTAGCTTGAGATATGATTGTTGAAACATAGCATAGCCCATTCTTCAATCAAATTTGGGTCTCTTTGTGTTCTACATTTTCTGAGAAATTTGACTTTCAATCTTTCAATTCTTGTCGTGCTATCACTTTCTACACTCTTCCATCTTTCCAATGAGCTATTCTAGGATTGATTTTGTTTCATGTATGCTCGAATATGGATATATAAAGTATGCACAATCCATTTCCCCCCCAAATTCATGGCCTCATGTTATCTGTGATTTTTAGGATTTTATTTCACTTTTCTGACCTCAACACCTCCTCCATTGCATTCCTATGATTGATACATTTCCCATGAGGTATCAAGGGATTAATTTTGACACCTCTAGATGAATATATGGTCGTTTAAAAAATGTTTCTTTAATGTGGTTGGATTGGAAAAGAGCTGATCAGACTGGAAAAAGTTGCTCGGGTTGGGAAGATATGGTTAGATCGGAAAGGGTTGATCCGAAGGATCATATCGGAAGGAGATTGGTTAGGTCAGAATGAGGTGATCAAAAGAGTTGATAATCATCAAGAATATTGATTATTGAGAAAGGTTGATCGTCGAGAAGGGATGATCGTCATCGGGAGGATGATCATCATTAGGAGGAGTTGATCATCAGGAAGATGATCATCGGGATGAGCTGACCATTGAGAAGGGATGATCATCGGGAAGGGTTGATCCTTATCAAGAATATTGATTGTAATGATCTGTATCATTTGGGGTGGATAAATTCTGATGACAAAAAGAGCTCCAAGATTAAATGTGAGTGTTGGCACACAGTAGGAAGACCCATGGTTAATCATTAATTCACCAGCAAATCCCAAGATAGTGTCCCTTTCGACATCACCCACAATTGGGTGAAGTCTCACCCAAAGTACCTATGGGGACTGCATGAACCAGGTTTATGCAGTCATCGGGAAATATGAGACATTCATTCCTTATTGTTTACTTAACATTCATTCATATGTTCTATGTGTGAAACCATATATGTACTATGATCTATGATAGATTCATTTAACCATTCATCATATGTGCGAAACCATTTAATATATCTAACATATACATATTAACCATTCAACATAGGTGGACATTAAACATAATAAGCAAACACACCATATTAGCATGCACATTAGAACACAAGGATTAACATGGTTCACCCCAAATTGCGCTACGTCCACAATGAATGGATTCTTATTCATTCATTCATAATCTCCATTACATTCATCCACACTGCGCTCATACATAAATATTCAGTAGAAACCAAAACCTTCCCAATCCTTTCTATGTTGAAGTGTGCACATACTTCTTTATTGATATTCAATTCAACTCATACTCGACAACTCAACCAAACAGTGAGCACTAGGAATCACTAGCCAACTCCTCATTGACCACTCACTCTCCTAGATAATCTCTCCCTCTACCTAAAAACCCATTACGTATTTATAGTATTCTATTAGGAATAAGAATGTTACAACATGGTTACAAAGTGGAAAACACTTCGCAAAACTTCCTAACTAACTCTTGTTTCTTGCACGATGACTCCTGATAACGTGCTCACTGCTTTCCATGCATGCTCCTCCTTTTCCAAAATGTCGTGTTATCCACTTCTGTGCGATTCTAAAAAAATATCCAAAATAACCTGCTCCAACAGTGGGCCAGGTTGCAAGTTCCATGTCAACATCCTTTTTTGTGCTACGTCAAATGGAACTATTGACATGGAGCTACGTGGATGCCACATGCAAGTGAGGTGGAAATGGTGGATGAAATCCTTGAAACTTTAGAAGGCCATGACTTTTTATTTGAAGCTCGTATTTGAGCATGGTTACAACTATTGGAAATATATTAACGAGGGGAATCCAAATATGAGATTTTTTAACATAAAATAATCAAATAAAAGAAGGGGAAATTTTGACACCTCACAAGCCTAAGAGAGGTTAGGGGGTCAGGTGCATAACAATGACCAAGGGTATGAATAGGATACTTCGCATGACAAATCAACATTACAACCAATGATGAATGGTAAGAAGATTCGACCAATAAGACATAAGATATATGCCAATATATCCAAGATGAACATATGAGAGGGGATACCTACTAGGATCACAAAGATAGTGAATATGATCAGGTCAAGGAATAGGTGCTTACATCTTACCACAATGTGTGATACTGATTTTGACAAATAGTGAGAAAACATTGGTAAATGAAACAATGAGTACCTTCATCCATGAAGCTAAATAGACCTTGGGCTTGGGTTTTCCAAGAGAGAGAAGGCCAAAAGAGGAACCCGATAGAAATTAATCTAAAGAGGCCCGGGGACAGGCCTACAAGAGAGGTGGATCTGATAGATTTGGGGGCTTAGGATATCAAGGAAAATGAAATACAAGGTAAATTTATTCCCGATGAGGGATACCCTAGTAAGGATCAAATTTTTGGACAAGGATCAAAGCTTCGACCTCATCACCACAATGGTGATAAAAATTAAAATGTGGATGAGGTTTGGGAAAGAAAATGTTTAGTCTATAATGTTGATAGTTGGATTCAAATTAAAAACAATATCTAGATAGAAATAGGACTAAGAAATAAGAATAAGATCAATGGATTCCCCCCACATGCTTCTCAAGGATGGAGCAATCATGTGAAGGAACTGATCCTGCGAACCTACTCCTGCAACCATAGAGAAGATAATATTAGTCATGTGATCTCTTCTTGTGGAGGAATGCGCTCTTCTACTACCTTGTATGCCTCTTCCTATAATAACTTCATATTATGCATAAGATCTTGTTTCTCTGCTATGATATGGTTCATTTTGGAGTATAAATTCTTTTTTTCTAACATTGTTGTCATCTTCTCTTATGGTGGAAAGATGCCCATTGTCTCCTTAAACTTTTGCGCTTTCTCCTACGTAGCTTGAATCTTCTGCCCAATTGCTTATAACTCAACAACTTATGTCAAACAAGTCCAAAATTCTATGCTTTCTTCACAAAGTTTGGCACACTCTAATTATAAACCCTTGATATTATCAACAATCATGTTCACCATCCTCTCCCTTTGCTCTCTCTCCTCAAGTGGAGTACCTGGTATTGCGTGTTCTTCAAATTCTATAATATTTGAGTAGAATCCTTGAATAGCTTTGTTGATACTTGACACCTGATCTTCTATTAGAGTATCCACCTCCATTGGTACTTCTAGAATTTCCTTGTACACTTTTTTGACTACTTTTTGCATCCTATCTACCTTCTGTGCAACCTCATCCCTTTCCATGATTACTCTTGTTGCATTATGTTTTCATTGATGTCAAAGGATTGATGTTAAAGAGTTGATGTCTTTTCATAGTATCATTGATGTATTGATTCACAACCTATGTTTTCATTGATGTAATTTATGTCAAAGGATTGATGCAATTAATGGCAAGTGGTGTCATAGTGATGTGATGGTTAATAGAAAGAAGTTGTATCTTTGATGTCATGTCATGACTGATAGGAAGTACCAAATGGATTAACTTCAAAGTGGTCCCCTTACGGTGAAATCCCTCACAAGAATATTCTTTGAGGAGTCCAAATGTTTAAGTGGTTGAGTCATCCTAGAAGTTTGGTTAGGGAACCCATGTTTGATTGTGGAATAATGCAATGAAGATCAATGAATTTTCAAGTGAGACTATTCTATAGGGATAGCGTATGGCATTCCATTTCCAGTGATATGTGTAAGATCACATAACTCCTCACAGTTAGAGAGTTATGGTCATGTGAAGTTGGAGAACCCCCATGTGTTTTCTAGAATCCCCTAGCCGGTCAAAGAAGTCAAATTATTGTAGAATATCCTAGAAGAAAGTTGACTAGTCAAAGTGTTTAATCATGGGTTAAGTGGTTTCAACAAGAAAACAATTAAAAATAAATTAGTTGCAACTAGAAGTGGAGAAGTTACTATTTGTGGATAAAATAGTTATAAGTGGACAAGTGGTTAGAAGTGGGTTAGCCCCAAAATGAAGGAAGTTAGTTAGAGTTGGTTAGATGAGGAAGATACTTGGAGAAGTATAAATAAGAGAGGAAGGGTCTCTTATGAGTGAATCTCTTTATTATATTGAATATCTATTTTGGTGAAATATTTGTTGCAGGAAATAATGGATGCATCAGAAGTTTTGTAAGTCTAAGTTTTTTACGAAGAAAGTTTTGTATGCTCAAAAGAACCTAATTTTCTAAAGTAGTGTGAGGGCTGCAGTGAGCCAGGGAGCCTACATACGCAGACTAAAGGAGAGAAGGGTGCATATAGTTGGGAATGATATGGAAAAATTAAGTGTTAGTGTCAGGTTCATGAAGTCTGAAGAAAGTTCCATATCAACATTCTACAGGTTCAGATCTATTGCAGAGGTTCTAGTATGGGTAAATATTGTCTTGATGTTTAGACTTACTCATGATATGGTGAATTCTTTAGGCATTATTTGTATGGTTTTATTGATTTATGAATATGGTAGTTTGTTGGTTGATTAGTTCAGTTATGTTCTGATTGAGAGATATCTATGATCTGTGATTGTGTATGCATGAGGAGCATACATAGGTTTTTGGATGGTATATATATGTTTGTGATTGTTTATGGTACAGATTTGGCAATGACATGTAGGTTGTAGTGACAAGTCACAAGTGGATGTGATAGAGGCAGAAAGGGTGTGAAGGGATAGAAGTTTGAAGTTTTAGAAACCCTAGTTTCTAAAGGTGTACACAAGCTGACAGAAGGAAGAGAGGGTAATCTACGTGCTAAAGTACTGGAAGGTCATGTACATACATGTGTTGAACTATTGAAAGGTCGCATACCTATTGATAGATTTGGTTCTGTTTACAAGGAGGGTCTTGTACTTGAGGATTGGATTTCTCACATCTCAGTTGTTGCTAAGATCTGCAAGTTGAGTCTTTCATTAAGAGTTGTTGCTCTTGTTGATCTATTTCTCTATTTAGTTGGTGCCGATAAACCCCAAGGACTGTAGTCCATTATACAAAATAAATTTATACATGCATCTTGTGTTCCTTGTGTGCTTTATAGTGATGGTTTATTGATGATGTTTGATGTTGAGATATGTTTACATAAAAGTGAAAGTAATGAATAATGAGTAAATGGTGATTTCTAACTAAGGTGTTTTGTAAAGGAGTGAAAATATCCCTACATTGATTCACCCCCACTCTTAGTGTGGGCGGGGTGTCCAACAATTGGTATCAGAGCAGGCCTTCATCATAATCCTTACGAGTTTGAAGGAGATACATGGAAACACAAATGGATGAAAATGAAAATGAATTTCCCCTCTTTGATGAGACAGATTACTAGGCATGGAGTATATAAAAGAATGGGTTTTTGAAGGAAAAAGGATTAGGTGTTTGGAATGCAACTATCGATGGATCAGTTCCCTTGAATAATGATTCAATGTTTGTAGAACAAAAGGAAGCAAAGAAGAACAATGCATTAGCTCTCAAGACTATTTTCAATGGACTCTCAAATCTTGTCAAAGAAAACATGGGACAATGTACTTCTGCCAAGGATCTATGCTTGAATCTAGAGAAGGAATACTAAGATAAAGGAGACAATCCCATCAAGGAAAATTATGGTAAAGACTCTCCAAAATATTCTTATTACAATGCTCCTAGTAAATTTGAATGTTCTATTACAAAAGAAGAAGATATAGAAGAAGTTTGTATAGAATTTGCAAATGATGAAGGGGAAGATTTGTTGAAGCTTAAAGATAAAGTTTTATCTGAGCTAGATATTGTTAGCTATGAAATAGGAATTAGCTCAACTTCTTTTGAGTATATTGAAAATTACACTAAGGAAATCCTAGAAAATTACCCTAGGCATACCATGGCACTAAAACAAATGCTCAAAGAAGAAGAAGAAAGTAAAAAGATTCAATTAGAAGAAAAAGAAGAAGAGATCAAAAGACTAAAGAATGAAATAATTAGTCAAGGAGACGAAAATAAGAAAAGAAGAAGGTAGATGATGAGCTTAGAAAAATATTTGAAGTCAATGTCAATCTAAAGAAACAAATCGAAGAATCCAAAAGGATAGAGGAACTATTAAACAATCAAGTAAATGAAAAGGAAGAGTCATGTCATAAGTTGGAAGCAAAATTTGTTGATCTCGGAAAGAAAGTAGAGAAGTCAAATAATCATATCAAGTTCATGAGCAACTCAACAATCTTGAATGAAATCTTGGATATCCAAAGATAACCAAATGATAAATCAGGTCTTTGATACAACATGGAAGATAATCACCTTGAAGCTAGCACTTATAAGAAGCATGAGGTAAGTCCTTCAATCTCAAAAGGTTGAAGAAATGTTGCAAGTCAACCATCTACACAAATAAAGGAAACTTTCAAAATAACAAAGCAAGGAAGACATAAAGAATCCATCTTTATAGCTCAAAGGAAATTTAGAAGAGAGACACCTTTAAGGTGGACACCAAAGAAAAGGTATGAAAATGTATTTTGATGCAGGAGCATCACCAACAAAGCACAAACGGAAGACAGCTGGGTGCACTAGCGCATGTTTTGAAACTTTTTGAATTTCAAAGATCAATGTATTAATGTAATACTTGACAAAGAATTTTGAGTTATGAACATATTTAATGATCGGAGGCTAAGCCATCATGAAAGATCGATGAGGAATGTATTTTGATTTAATATGGAGGATCGCAGTACAGATCTGGAGCTTGTGCTCTTATCTATGTGATTCGATATTTATTTCAATAAATAATAAGTAGTTGATAGAATTTAATTCTGATAGGATAACATAGAGTAGTTGGAGGGAAGAACTCAAGAGAGTCCCATTGTATAAAGCTTGGTATTGTTGTCGAGGAGAGGTTGTTGAATCTAATGTGTAGATTGCCATTGTAAGCTAAGAGTTGGGAGATACAAAGACATATTGTATGAAAGTATGTAAGTTTCAAGCAGTTGAATATAACAAAGGAATATATTGTCCCAAATGTGTGTTGTTGTGTGTCTATCTGAATGAATGATTGGTAGACTTCTGTTTATTTTCAATTCCCTATTATTTTCTTGTTATTGTATCCATGAATAAATTTGCATTGTTGAATGTATGAGTCACTGTGTAGAGTGAAACAACTCAGATGGGTTCTCTTTATTGAGTGAGTGCAAGGTGTGCATAGTGTCCGCAAGGAGTGCATGATCGAGTCTGTTTCGACTCGAAGGCTCAAAAGAGATAGAGATAACTTATATGTATGCAAGGAGTGCATAAACTGTTGATACTAAGAGGGGGGTGAATTAGTATCAAGTACAATTTAAAACCTTTTTCAACTTATAATTAAACCATTCAATTATATCCAATGATAAATGAACAATGGTATAATAGTTACACCAATACACCACAATACACCATGCACAATATATGAGAAATAATCANGGGAAGTAATGACTTCCAAAGGTAGCTACAACTTCCAAATGTAAAGGGAGGGATAAAAATACAAGAGGAAGATACAATCCTCCAATATAAAGAGAGATTTGAACTCTCTATCCTTGCCCCTTCCTTCCACCCAAGAATATATGAGAGATAACAAAACTTTATTCAATTCTGGTCTGTTCAGAAGACCCAACTTGTACAGCATGCCCCACGCTCAATATTTAACATCTGATTTGGAAACTCACACACAAGAAAATACAGTCCTTACTCGTTCCAATGGAAGTGTTCCCACGGAATTTGGAGTCTGTATGAAAAAGTTATGACTGTTTTACCCGGAACACCTGTTTTTTGACTAGTTTCAGGACTGGTCACAAACCCTATATTCCACAAAGTATATCTCCATAATTATAGCGAATCAAGAGCTGAAATTTTTACCAGAGGTATCTTGATATGTCTTCTCACTACCATAGCGATTTCACCATCTGAATCATTCTAGAAAAAAAGTTATGGCAAAAATGGTAAGATGACCTGAAAATAACATACCTTAGAACACATCACCAAAAGACTTCACCCTCCCTTGAAATCCGGCCTTCTTTTACTTCTTCTTCTCTCTGAAATTCGACTTGTATCAAATGAATGTATAATGATGTTTATTTATACCATTT
>JASDQU010242468.1:6993-26872 GCA_032191745.1 Picea mariana | reverse complement strand
AAGTAACACTCAAGCTCAGGATTCGTCCGATTGATTTTGACCACTTAAGGTCTCAGGGTTGGCTACTATTCTGAGGAACAAGGAGGTGTCTAATTCCCTTAATCAATCACGACTCGTAAATCAAATCTAGATTATCAATCATACATCAACACTATTACATGGCGCAAGAGTAATCTAATTACTAAATCAATCCTACATCAACAATATTTAATGGCACAATAGTAATCTAGTTGCCAAATCAATCATACATCAGCAATATTTAATGGTGCAATAGTAATCTAGTTACTAAATCAATCCTACATGAACAATATTTAATGGTGCAATAGTAATCTAGTTACTAAGTCAATCACACCTCAATCATCAAATATTCAATGGCACGTTAAGAAATTCTACAACAAAACATACATCAAGTAATTGATGCAATTAGCACTTATGGAACATGATAAAAATATAACAAGAGAACAACATGACCATTTATGCGTCCCTTAAGGAGGTATGAGTACAAGGAAGGGTTCAGTATGAAAATCATCTCCTAGACCCCATTTCCAAGTATATGAGTAAACAACGGGCCACCTATAAGGTAAAGGAGGTCATTAATTATTCCCTTCCAGTTAGAACATTCTTCAAGTGTGTAAATTCCAACCATGCAAGTACCCTTCCCTCTATACTAAAGCTTTCCTTGAAATGCGGTAAGATAAATAATTAATTCGAAAAGGGCTATGCCAAGGGATTTTTCACTCCAACATTTCAAGAACAACCATTCGGGGTAAGCCCACAAAATTAAAGAACAAGCATAGGGTTAAGTGATGATCGTCACAAGGGCCTTTACAATATTGAATAAGTGTAAGTCTTAAATAATTTCATTACTTGTCTTTGGCATATCTAATTTTTAGTGGTGGGTTCTGCATCCAGGTTTTGTTTCCAACACATCACTATAAACATCATGGACGCACCAACACACAAGCACCAAGGGGAGGGGAGAAAACACATAAACACATAAAGCATCTAGCACCCAAATCAACAAATGAAATTGGAGAGGGGGGGGGGTGCCCAGAACACTCATCTAAACGACTAACTCCCTATTACTCTATACAGAAAAAAAGGAAAAAGAAACCCAACCGAATTACATTATTGCAGAGAAAAGGGTAAATGTTCCTAACCGAATTTAGTGCATGCGACCTGGGCATGCCATACAATCAAGGGGATAAATGGGATTCATATTGTAGCATGCGCAGAGATCACTATAAAATCAAGGTTCCTGCATGCATCCAGAGACTGTTTTTTATTATTATTATGTGCATCCTTGTTATCATTATTTGATGGATTTGGCTCATCGAAAACAATGCTTCATTCCTTACTGATATTCAAGGATTACATTTCTTATTTATGTAAACATTTATTCAAAGTGAAGTGCTTCTTTGTTATTCTGTCTTTCGGACTTTTTCATTCCAACATAGTGCATATTTAAAATCTTCTTCAAGTTTGCAGGAATCACTTCGTGGTAAACCTAAAACAACTATTATCGCATATATATTCCATCAATATGGTTTGGGACCTTTTTGTTATGGGACATAATATTATCAACATAGATTTACCTTTGATAGTCCATTGATGTTATCATTATGCTTTGGATCTTTGACGAAAACATATTGCCTTTAACATTTTGGGTAGATATGTAAATGAGACAATGAACATGCTCAAGTTTGCTTAGACAGAGAAATTCATTCAAAAAAATGTGTGTACTTAATCATTTTTTCAATTTTCTATACATGCTTATTTTGTTACAATCATATCATGTATTTTTTAAATTAACCATCACATTATAAATTGGTTATTATTATGTCAAGGAGGATGCTTCTAGAGATGTTATGGATGTAAACCATCAAATACAATATTTGAAGATTTGACTTCATTTTTTTTTTATTATTCCCTATTTTATATTTACATTGTAGGTTGAAAGTGAACAAAATGTGTATGAGCAATGTTTATAGGAGGAGTTGAATTCTCTTAAGCATCAAATGTTTTAATATCTCTATAATTTCGCTCTACAATTTTTAGATAGAGACCAAATCTAGTACTAATAATGAAGGATTGGAAATAAAAGAGGGCTAACGCCAAATGCCAAGGACCTTGCTAAGAATTGCAATGGAAATGATTTTCAGAACTCATCTTGAAGCACATAATTTTAATCACGAGCTTTCCCAATTTGTGATCATATTTTCAATAATATACATTAGCATTCAAAAACTACATTTTAATTTAACTTAATGAATTCAATCTCAATTTAGGAATACCGTATCCGAAGGTGAATAAGTCGAATATGTTCTTCCACAAAGGCGCTCCTTCCGACCTCTCGCTTGCTAATAGTATAGACTTCACTGGTATCTCCCAACCAACGCTAGGGGTACTCTTCTTCCCCTTTAGCTCCCTGAGATGCAAAGGTGCCACACACACAAAACCAGAAATCCTCTAGCTCTCATCTTGCCTCGCAAGGTAGATCCACCACACTCTCCCAAGCCGGGTATCCCAACTCTCACAAGTAAAATTAGTCAAAAATTCAATAGCATAACATTACCCATAACCAGTGTGATCCATTTCTTATCTAGGCCATTTGCTTTATAGAATTTTTCCATGACACATCCCCACTTGCACAATTAATTCGCTTTTTAATTAAATAATTTAGAGTTATTTTCCCCTTACACTTGTCATCCTCTCCCCCAAGTTGCACAAGTAAATCTATAATTTATTTTAATAAAAGTCAATTTCCCTCACCTTTCCTAAAATCGCTCCTTAAATCACTCCTAGTTGCCTCTTTATTCCCCTTATTTCCAATTAATGACTGGCGCCTTACAAAATCTGAGTTGAGTTAAAATAGGATTCTTCTCCTAGTTAGACTAGTGTTAATTAGACTCTAGATACCTTTCTATGCGTAGACATTCTTTCAGCTTTATTCCATTCTTACCTTAAATTCCAATTTGGTAACTTATTGCACATATTTGTATTAAATCAATTTTTAGGTTTATTTTATTTTTCTTAATTTACTAAATTGATTTACTTCATCCCCTCATTATTTAATTTATAATTTAGTTTTAATCGTCTTAATAACTTGGACTTAGGCTTAATTTTTTTTAATAGGCTTAGACTTTCATTTGGGGATATATAAGTAATCATTTCAATCCTTAATTAATTAATTAAATCTGGCAATGCTCAATATTTTACAAGGTTTAATTATTCGCTCAAGGTTTTCTAGGCCACCTAGATTCATTGACTCAAATTTTATTTATGTGACATGCCCTTAAAGACACACTCCATGCTCCAAGGGTGCCACTCTCCCTTGACTAAGGGCTTCTAAGGAATAAGGACCATGCCTTATTGTGCACCCCTTAGAAATCTTCATGAGCGACTGTCTAAGTTTTGCCTCACGACATCATGGACCTCTTGAACTAGGTAATTGTTAACCTAAAATTCGAGCTACGACGAGAGTTCTAGTAGGTTGTGACAGGGACTCTGCCACACCTCTCCCTCTACATCTGGTCTATGTGCATTTCCCCTTTACTCCTTATGTGAGTCATCTTAGAAAAAATTTGTTAGCCCGCATTCATTAACAAAACACTGTCAACGATCCATATACAACATTATAATATAATCGATCATATGTCACATATGCATAAATGAAATACTCAAACCAATAAAATCCACTCCTTGACTCAATTTAGAGTCCAAGGAGGTCCATTGATGCCATCCGCATCTACAATCTGTCAAGTGTCTTGAACACTCAAGGAAAACTCGTCAATAGCATCTGTCAATACATATATATCAAATAACATTAAAACACAACCATCAACATCATCCTGAAAATCCATAAGCGAAACAATTAACCATGTACTATAACCGAATCACTTGCACGCAAGTGTCCTCAAAGAATAAGTTGATAACATGTGCTCGCAAGAGCGAGATGTTACAGGAGGAAGGAAATGTTGTAGAAAATGTATATAAGATATTGTCTGCTTCTTTTTCATCTTCATTTTTTATCAATAGATAATCTTCTTGTTCAATTAGCCATTTACTTGATATTCTTGATACTAGTGGATCTCACCATTGTTTTGACATCATGTTTCATAACACGGTAGATGTTGGTTCATGTAAATCATTTTGTTTCTCTAAATTATCGAAAGTTGATAGTTTCTTGAAGTATGAGTCCGAGAAGGCTTGCCAAGATAATGACGCACTTTAGTCTATTCTGATGGTTATGTCAGGCCCTCATTTGTTTGGTTTGTCTTCAGGGATAAACAACTTTATTAGCATGAATATTCTCTCACCGAGCACACTTTACAAAAATTCTATGAATGGTTCTCATTTGGTATGCTAATTTCCCTTAAAATCCTTCCATCATTTCTATGTTAGTCATGGTATATTTTATGATAGAATCGAAGCATGGTTGGAGGAATCTTACTCAGTGAATGTTCCCATGAATCCTCATGTTCACATATTTAATATGGTGAATAAATTTTTTGGTATTTTAATTCTTCCTACTTTTAGTCTATTTCTATTCCAAGTTTTGTCACTAATTTTTTCTCATGAACACATGTGTGCAGGCTTGGGATTATACAAATGGCTACATTGGTATTATGACTTTACATAACTCAATATTTTTAGCCATTGCTGCATAGGATAAGAGTATGATAGAATAGGCTAGTTTCTCTTCTTTGCATAGTTTAGCTTTGCTTTCTAGTTTTTTAATTAATTTTTTGTTTTTCTTTTCCTTTTATTATTGTTGATTGAAAAATGAATGAAATTCTCATCAAATATGGAAAGAAATATAAGGTTTGACCACTAGTTTTTTCTCGTAAATGGATTCTCATATATCGGAAAAAATTGTTTTATTTCATTCTCAAGCCTTCATATGTGCTGGGGTAATTTTCAAATCATTGATTCCACGCGCGATCACCATGTCAAAACCTTTTAAAGCATTTTTTCACCTTATAAGTGGGTCTTTTAAATAAAGGATATTATTTATTCCCTCTTGTGGTGAAAATCAACACTCAAATTGGTTTCATATTAATATGTACAATATTTGAATTGGAATATTTTGGCCTGATTGAGATTCGTTTGAGTTTTGGGCTTGTTGTCCCATACACAGTGAATGGAAATATTGACGATTACATTTTTCCTATCTAAAATTAATCCCACTCCAACTCCTTGGAATTTCATTGGACAATTTATTTATCATGGTTTTAGATTTATCCAAATGGTTTTCTTTCCCATTGACTATTTTTCTTTGATTACTTTCAGCCAAAATAACTTCATGTATAGACTTTTCTTAACATAGTGATCTTAGTTGATTTTTATTTCTTTTGAGTTATTTTATTTTAACACTTTCATCTTTAATTTATGGGCATTGGTTGGACATATCTTAATCTTTTTTTTGTTAGTGTTTCAAGGAGGAGTTTATCTTTCATCTTGAAGCTTACTTAATCCAAGTTTCCTCTTCTACAAAACAACAAGAAATATTTCTTTCACAGTGTCTGGAAATATGTGGTGACATTGTGGATATCATTTCTATTTAATTCTTTTAGATCATATCTATTCCATAAATTTCTTGAGAACGAGTCAATTCATTTACTAATGTTAGTGGTTGATTCAAAATTTACTCTTAGTCCCATCCATCACGAGATTTTTCAGGCCTGATATTTTCATGAAAAGTGTTTTTCTATCATTTGGATTTTCTAATATTATGTCACTCAATGTGGTAACATTCTTTAAGTACTCTAATTTTTATCATGTTTGAATATTATATTCTAATATCTAAGTTGAAATTATTCAAAGTTTTAGGGGTTTCAAACACCTTGATTGAGAATGTCAATTCAGATTCTTAAATTCAAGTTTTCAACATTTGTTTTCATCTTGGCCATGGTAATAATCTTTAAAATGTTAATTGCTTGTGAGTTGTAACTCATCAATCTATCAGGCCCTGTGCTCTTCAAAATTCCTTGAACCAAAAATCAGTTTAGTAACAACTTGAAAAGAAGCATGTTTGGGTCATGTTGGAACATCTTTTATTGGATCTCTCTTACTCATAAGCTTATTGTTTTTGTTTTTTGGATTATATGTCTAATTATTTGAATGAAAGCCTATCTAGTAGAGAGATAATCTACACATTCTTCTTTTTCATTTCATTTTCCTCTTATTCTATGAAATTTTTAAGCTCGAGAAAGTGGAATCTATGGTCTCTCTACTTGGAACACTCTTGGGGATTTGAAGATATCAGTTTCATGGACTTTCCCATCATGCTAAAATTTAACTCATTAGAAATCAGGATTTAATCATTTAATTCATTTGTGATTTCTAATTCTATCTTTCATCTATGATGGGGGGGTCAATCCATCTAGGCTATGATCTCAGATTACTTTCTTCTTACAAAAGTGTCTTAATTTCCACCATTGACACAAGGATTTCCTCTTTTCTCTCACAAGGTTGAAGATGATTACACTAATGCTCACATTATTATCATCATAGGAAACACATACCTTGGGGTGAAATGTTTATAATTTTGAATCATATTTTTATGACAAAAGATTGGTCATGGACATGTATCTTTTGACCATGAATATAATTATATTTGTGTGGTTCCATTTGTTCAAATTGATTGATTCTGAGTGCAGGAACACGACAATGTGTCTAGTGGATCTAAGTCTCGCAACAATCAATGACACTAAGCGACATGTTGAACAGAATATTGTGGGAAAGCACATACTGCTTATCTCTTAAGAAAAAGGTTGTGATATTTGATTGAATGGAAAATAGATAGATACTTGATGATATCATTGACATTTTAATAAGTTTTATGACAACCAATTTAGTTCCATTTTACATTAGCTTAGCATGTTTTGCTTGGGATTAGTTTTAATTTTGTCCTTTATTTTTATTTTTAGTCTAATTCCATTTTAATAAGTTAGTCATTTAGAGGAATATTTTTTCCCAAACCATCAAATAACCAATCATGCCATTCTCTTTTGTTTTTCAGCTTGGGAAAGGACTTGTGCAACCGACAACTCATAATTTTTCTCTTGAAATGAAAGCAACTTAGGGAAGTGTTAATCTAAGCTTGAATTTCCATATTCCTTTGCATTTTTTTCATTAATCAACCAAGATTGTCACCAACTCAATAGATGATCAACAATATAGTCACGTTCATATATTCCTACGTTGGTTTCTCATCTAGTTGATATTTGGAGTCCTTATTTTTTATGACCTCCATAACTATAATATTCGCTCCTTGCCTCATCAAATGGAATTGTTTGAATCTCTAGGTTTAATAATAATCCTATTTCGAAGAGAGAAAGTGAGACTTTGGTGAAAGATATTCCATGTAATTTTTGATGTTGAGAATTTCATTATTTTCAAATATGCAAAGGAATTGCTTGTGTCAAGAAATATCGAGAGCTTATGGGTTTGTGGAATGTTTCACTTAATTGAATTTTTGGAAATTTGTTTTGACTGAGTATCCCCATTAACCCATTTTGATAGATTCCCAAAATATTGTTTTGTTGCACTAAATGAATAGAAAATTGTATGTGACAATTCGATCAAAGGATTGTGTTGCAATTGTTTTCACCACATTATCAATTTACACAATCTTGTTGGTTCTTCATTTCATATCTTTACCCTAGGAATATTTATTTCAGGCTTGATGCTAAATGGTCAACCTTTCTTTCCTAGTTATTTCCCATGATTTACTTTCCAAGGATTCACTAAGAATACTTACACTAATAATTCTCATGATCCATATTATGCTACTGGCCTATCTTTCATGATTAATTCTTTGTGTAATGACTAACTGAGTGTGTTTTTGTTTTTAATCTTAGTTTAGTGCAGTCACTTTCTCTATTTTAATTTGTACATAACTTTTCTTTCTTTTTGAATAATTTTCAACCATGAGAGTGGGTTCATATGATTATACCATCATATGTGAGTTCTTAAATTAATCCAATCCTTTTGGGAATTTCGACAACATGAAATGTTTTTCACTAGAAAATCTCAAATCTATTGGAACATAATTTTGATTGGATATTGATTTTTTTTACCTTTGCTTATCACACTCTTGTTGATTTTGGGCCCGAATATATTTTTTGATGGGCCTTAGATTAATGTGAAAAGTTAATTTAATAAATAATTTTCCCTTTTTACAATTCTTGGAGTTGGAGTAATGAAATATTCCTACATATTATTCATACTTTGTTGCTACCACTAGATGTATTACTTGTTGCTTGTTTCTATTATTATTTTTCAGCCAATTTTCATTATTTTCATGTTTGACATTCTAGCTTTATACTTCTCTTAGTTTATTTTTATTTTCATGAATTGGGTTTGGTTTCAATGCTTGTTTTCTGCTTGTATAGATTGCTCCGAACTTTCATTTTGGATGAAGGTATGTTCCCTGAGATAATTTAACTCCTTTGTATGCCTTGAGGATTATTTTAAATTTGAGTGAGGGGTTGGTCTAATTATGGTCACATACTAAAGAAATTTTTAAAATTCATACGATGCATGACTTTCTCTATTTGAATGAACATTCATAAAGTTCTTAGTTGTAGGTATGGACTGATAGTTGTGGTGGAACACATGTGCCTATTGAGCGCACCGTGATAATCCATAAGTATAGGAAAGTGTTTATCTACCTTTTTCTTTGAGCTCCATTCAATTTATATTAATAAAATGGCCAATACTATGATGGTTTTTGGGGACATTTGTGGGTTAAAATAAAACACATAACATCTACTCGGCAAATCAAAGAAACTCGTGTATCATCCCACTTCCTTCACACCATGTATGCATATGCATATCTATATATAAAATCTAAAAGGATGAGAATATTTTGAAATAAAAAGGAAATTGAAAGCACAATTAATAGTGTGGAAAGTGCAAGTAAACCTGTTTGTACTATGGACATCTACTGGCAATGAGGCTATGCTTGTATGGTACCAGGGCAATTTTGTCGGGGCTATGGACGCTTGTTGGTAGCAACATAATGCCAGGAAAAGAGAGATGAGGAACACACTTATGTAGATGTTCGTTTGTTATAAAAGTGAAAACCCATGGTTAAACCAAAGATAATCTGAAGTATGTATCCATTAAAACAATTTACCTCACTAATCGTCTCTTTGAAATGGGTGTGTTAGATTACAAGTACTATAAATTTTAGGTTATATCTTTTAGAAATTTGGCATCATTGTGGTACCCATGATTATTGGAAAATTTTCTATAGTTTGTTGAGATTATCTTTAAAATTTAGATCTGAAGTAAAGGCCCTAGACTTCTACTGACAGAGATAACTTGTTCTTCTAGTGTGTTTCCATTTTTTGAGGCCACAACAACCACCCTTTAATTTTTATTTTACAAGGAAAAGGAAAGGGACCCTCCTACTAAAATTTGGACTCTAATGCCTTATCCTCTACTACTGAATCCTAATGTTAATTCTTTGTCTACCTTGAGAAAGTTGGGGGTTTATCTTGATTGATGATTGTCTTTGATGGAGGTCGACCATTCCTTTTGATCTTATGATTTCAAATGTATTCATGATGCTTCTTGACATAAGATGCTTTGTTGACATTGTTATGATTGAATTGAAACCTTATCTTTGGACCTTTTATAGATACTGAAGTTTTTGGGTATCCTATATGGCTACAGGGTTTCATGTTCTATTGACGGATAAAATTATTTTATTTTAATTTTCTGAATAGCTAATTCAAAGTCTACATTCTCTTGCCTACATGTTGTACTTAATATATTCATAGTTATTCTCTTGTATATGATCACACTCTTTGGTTTCATACTCTTAGCTTCAGTGACACAATCACTAATCCTTCTCTTGAGTTTGAGATTTAGCACATGTAGTTTTCAAGAAACTTATTTACAACTATCTATGATTATATTTCAATAGACGCAACACCCATTTATGATGCTTTTTTGAAGGAAGGGAATATATTGTTTATTATATATTGGAAAGTATCATTTTAATCATATGACTGATATCATATTCTCCATGGTTTTAGGCGAAGGTTCGTAGGATCACTTTCTTCACACAATTGCTCTAGCCTTGAGATGCATGTGGGGGGAATCTATTGATATTATTCCTCTTTTCTAAACCTCTTTCTATCTGAATCTTGTTTCTAATTTGAAGCCAACTATCAACATTATGGACTAAGCCTTGTCTTTCCCAAACCTCATCCATATTTTTAGTTTTATCACCATTGTGGTAATGAGGCTTGAGCTTTGATCCTTGTCAAGAAATTTGATCCTTATCAGGCTATCCCTCATCGGGAAGAGAGTTACCTTGAATTTCATTTTCCTTGATATCCTAAGCTCCCAAAGTTATCAGATCCACCTCTCCTGTAGGCCTTTCCCCGGGCCTCTTTAGATTAATCTCTACTGAGTTCCTCTTTTGGTATTCTCTCTCTCGAAAAACCTAGACCTGAGGTCTATTGAGCTTCATGGATGAAGGTATTCATTGTGTCATTTCCTAATATCTTCTCACTACATGTCGCAATCAATATCACACATTTTGGTATGACATAAGGACCTATTCATTGACCTGATCATATTCCCTATCTTTTCAATCCTAGCATAATTTCCCTTTGATATTTTCATATTCACTAGATTGGCATATGTCCTACATCTGATCGACATTGATATGTTCTTACCATTTTTCACTATTTGTAACATTGATTTTTAATGCGATGTGTCATCTTTGTACCCTTGGTCATTGTTATGCACCCAACCCCCTAACCTCTCTTAGACTGGTGAGGTGTAAAAAATTCTCCTTCTTTTCTTATATTATTTTCTATAAAAAAGTATCATAGTTTGATTCCACTCATTAATATATTTCCAATGGTTGTAACCATGCTCAAATATGAGCTCTATATCAAAAGTTATGGCCTTCTAAAGTTTCAAGCCTTTCATCCACCACTGCCACCTTACTACCACACAGCTCTATGTCATTAGTGTCATATGATGAAGAACTAACATGGATGTTGACATGGCACCTTCCACCTGGACTGTTGGGCCCACATTTAATCTTGGATCTCTTTTCTTCATCTAAATTTATCAACCTCAAAGTATACAGATCATCATGATTAGTCTTCCCGATGATTATCATCCCTTTCCGATGATCATCCCTTCTCGACAATCATCTCCTCCCAATGATGATCATCCCTTCCCGATGATTATCACTTCCCAATGATTATATCCTCCCGACGATGATCATCCTCCCAATGACGATCATCCCTTCCTGACGATTAATCTTTCCCAATGACCATTCTTTCTGACAATGATCAACTCTTCCAATTACCTCATTCTGACCCGACCAATATTCTTCGGATCTGATCCTTTCGATCAACCCTTTCCAAAACAACCATATCTTCCAAACCCAACCAATGTTTTCCAATTCAATCAACTCTTTTCTAATCTGATTAACTCTTTATGACCACATTTAGACAAAAAAATTTAAACGACCATATCTTACGATACATGTGTCAAAATTAAGTCCACGATCCTTGTTGGAAAGGTATCGAGTAGAGGAATGCAATGGAGGAAGTGTTCATTTCATAAAAGTGACAAAAAATATAAAAAATCATAGAGAACATGAGGCCATGAATTTGGGGNNGGGGGGGGGGAATGGACTGTGTTGACTTTAGATAGTCACATCTGGGGCTACATGCAATGCAATGAAGCCCAAGATGGCTCGACGGAAAGTTGGAAGAGTGTAGAACATGATAACACATCATTAATTGAAAGATTGAAGGTTAGAGTTCTCAGAAAGTGTAGAAAACAGAAGATACCTCAATTTTATTGAAGAACGGGATACACTATGTTCCAATAGTCATATATCAAGCTACATGAGTCGAAATCAAGATTGGAATAGATCGATGGAAATATGATTCATAGAAGAAGAAGATAATACAGAATTAATTAGTATGCTAATACCAAAAGTTCCCAAGATAGCTCGAGGAACAAAAGATGACACCAATGGAAAGAGTTAATAATATATATTTTTAATTTTTTTAATGAATATCATTTGCAAACTGACTTAGGGATAAAATAACCACCCAGGAGACTCTTCAGCTCCCATTTGTAAATCCCACATATTCATTTTTGAAAAATTTAAAAAAAATTGAAATGTAAAATGACAAAATGAAAGGGGAAAATGAAATGAACAACCACTAGAGCTGAAGAGTCTCTCTTTTCTTATAAAAGAGGACTCATTAGATGTAAGAGAGGATTTTTGTCCATTATATAGTATGGTAATACCCTTATTTCTAGATATATAAAGCGAAAAAGGAGTTTTTGAAGTCATAATTGTTTGCAAATGCTTGTGGGACTACTCTAGACTTGCACTTGTTGTTTATGTTTTCTGAGTATTGATCATATGGATTTTTTTTGTGCTTGATATTTATAATTATTATGGTGTTGTGATTTATAATGAGTGCAAAGATGAGGTTATAGGTCTCTTATTCAATTATTTGAGATGATATTTGAACTATCATTGTATTAACATATTCCTTACTGATATGAACTATTTCTGATGTCAAAATATCATGTTAGGTTGTGATCATCTATTAGTTTTACTCTCGCGGGGTTAGGTTAGAAGTAGTTAAGATAGATTAGTTTTCTTTCAATTTATAGTAGATTTAGAATTAATTAGAACCCTTTGAGGGGTGATTCATTGTCTTTCCATTTTTTATTCTTTTAATTCTTAGTAGCAACCAGGCTCACATATTGGTCGAAAATGATACACCAAACAAGAGTAGGACTAATTGGGACCTGTCATCATACATTCTCCCTTACCTGCTTGACAGGCCATTTGGACCCATCAATAACAAGATAACAAAGATTCTGGTACTAAGAAAGAAACTAGTGCTAGACAAGTGACAACATCTACATCCCAAAACATAATGGATGATCATAGGAATAATAGATAGTCAAGAAGCATGACCAAGTGCCATAATTATCCAAAGAAATCCACTAGAGGAACTCATGCAATTTTAGGTCCAGAGGGAAACCTATGTGTATCTCTTGTCAGAAGGAAAACAAGAAGTCTTGAGAAAAAAATATTGCAAGATGAAATCAGGAAGATTAAGCCACCAAATTTTAATGGTGATTATAAGAAAGGAGAAGAGGTCCAGTCCTGGATGTTGGAAATGAAGAAAAAATTCCAGCTGCATGATTACCCCTAAAGGGTAGAAGACAAAATTGAAACCTACCACTTATAAGGAAAGGTAGCCATATGGTGGGATCAACTTAAGGAATAAAAGAACCTTGATGAGAAGAGGATCTCATGGAGATAGTTCAAACACTACTACATATTGAAAAATTTGCGACGACCACATGCGACGAAAGTACTCTTTCGTCGCAACATGCAAGAGATTTTTTTTTTTTTTCTAAATCTACCTCGTGTTTGTCGCCATCTCGACACCTACAGTTTGACTGAACTGTAATGGTCAATTTTCGTCGCATAAGTGACGACCCTACATTTACTGTCACCTATGTGACGAAATTTGACCATAAAAATTTAGTCAAACTTTACCGTTGAAAATGACCTAAAATAAATATTTGTAAAAATATATATATATTTTTAGGTCACTATCGTCGCAATTGCAATGATGGTGACCTAAAATTGGCCTATAAATATTTGATGATTTGAAGATGTTGCGACAATCTTGTTATAACAACGACGGTTCCGAAAGGGTATTTTTGTGCGAAAAAATGTCGTAGAATGTTGTTAGAGGCGGGGAAAAAAGTAAAGCGGGTGAAAAGGGTGATGGTAGATGTTATTTCCCTTGTAAAACATTTTGCCTCAGATTACAGTGACTGCCTATTGATTGATGAACCCTAAGAGATCAGATCCCCAATTGTAGATTATGTACATACTCGTACACCTATGCACACCCTAAATGCATCTGTAGAAACCCTAGTGAGACATAAGTCTCATATTATGCAGTGATCTTCCATCATAGCCTTATCAAACTCATAGTGCTTGAAGAATTGCATAGGAGGGATAAGAATTGAGAGCATCTTCTCTTCTAGGGTGAATTTGAACCAGAACCCCACCATTGTCAAGGGTGGCAATGTTGGGCTTTTTATAAGATCCACTTAGTGTATCTTAAAAAACAATTGTAATTCCATAAGTATACTTTAGAAATTTGATAGTAAATAAAAATACAACTTGGTGAAGATGTATGGAAATGGATAACTACTCCATCAAGTGTCATAATTAATCCTAGTGTCCATTAATAATCAATGTTATGTGATTTGAATGAAATAACAATGACATTTTTTCTTGATGGTTAATGTTAATGGAATTTTAGTAAGGAGCACAATGATGGGATGGCCATGGGATAATAGATTGATGGAGGTAAGGGTGAAAACTAATGGAAATTGTTTCCTACTAACTTTAGACTACCACAATTGGAGGACTATTCTTAGTTCACATGGAGAGCTAAAGTGCACTTTATTGTGATTAGTGTACTTCAAAGCATTGTACAAACATCACATTGAACTTCATTATAGCCTAAAGTCGCTCCTAACCAGGATAATGATTAGGAAAAATTTAATAAAATTATTAACTGATAAAACGTGAAAACAAGAGAGTTGCAGAGCAACAAGTCCCTGCTGTGGAATTAGTAGCTTCTCATTGATAAAGAGACAGTCAATTAGTAATCTTGTGAGAAAAGAATATACTGTGTTAAAGTCACCAAACTGATATCAATATCAAGCATAAATGCAGTGCACACAACACACAAAATTTGTAGCGCTCAAGAATGAAGCATTTAGAGTTTAAAGGTTTATCTTCATCTGATTGGAAACTATGTCGGAGTGGGTAGACCTTTCAAATCCTCAGGGCGGAGAGACCCTGATCCTGTTGCAGTGACTTATTGATCGAAGAACATGGTAGTCCCCGGTACCAATACCACCAGCAAGATCAACTTAATAAACTTGGACAAGAACAAGAACTAGTAAGATGACCAAGTGAATCACCTGAAACCCCTTGTAAGATGACTCACCGAATCAGAACTTTTGTCTATTATTTTATTTTAATTTTCTGTCCCGTGTTATAACAATGAATTCCTTGTGAGGAAATCAAGTGATTAAGACCTAAAAGTACAATATATCAGAATTAAACGCCTTTTCTATCATTCTTATATAATATATTTGTTAAGAATTTGGACTGCATAATAGATTTAGTCTTCTTACGGTTTATCGATGTCCTTAAATCGCTACGACATACAATGCATATTTTAACATAAATCTTCCTTTTATTAAAAATAAATAAATAAAACAAGATGTGTTGTAACTTAGTTTTATCAAATCGATCAATGTCGAACACTTAGAATAGGTTTTCGTAAATCGATGCAGTTTGGTTTGTGCATGTGTCTTAGCTTCTCCCTAACAAGTATCTCTACACACCATTTCATGTCGACATAACCATAAACATACGCAGTAATTTGGATATGAACAATACCAATGGTTCCAAATGCAACTATATTGCAACTATATTCTCAAATATTGGTGAGTGGTCAAATGCAACTATATGCAACTATATCGCATCTTATGCAACTATATGCAACTATATTGCAACTTATGCAACTATATTGCAACTATATGCAACTTATGCAACTATATGCAACTATATTGCAACTTATGCAACTATATGCAACTATATTGCAACTTATGCAACTATATTGCAACAATTTTGTATGTAGCTATATTGCAACAATTTTGTATGCAACTATATTGCAACTATGCAACTATATGCAACTATGCAACATGCCTTATGTTCTTTCCCTAAAAACCTATATGCAACTATATGCAACTATATGCAAATAGGACCTAAAAACCTTATGTTCTTTCCCTAACGATGGAAAAGATCTAAGTTCCATACATGGTGTGAAAAAATTGTGAATGACACCCATATCCCACCCAAGCACCATAGTCTATTAAATAGGATAAATGTAGTGGTAGGGAAATTTAGAACAAGAGGGTTAGAATATGGCATATAAGACGTAATTGAGATATCATCGACATTTGTATATTGCAACTATATGCAACTATAGGACGTAATTTAGAACTATATTGCAACTATATTGCAACAATTTTGGGTCACACCCTCACTACTTTTCTCCTCTATCCATATCAAAGATGCATAGCTCTTCTTATATGGTAGGTGTTAGTACACGAGACATGGCTCTTCTTATATGGGAGGTGTTAGAACACGAGACATGGATCCTATAAGGATTCCCAAGACAGATCTCGTTAGACATTTAATCATTAGTCCACATCATATCCACTAGTCCTTCCAAGTTCATTCATGTTGATGTTGCATTTCCATGTGGTGGAATTTAATTGGACCTTGTGTTTAATGATACAACCATGTTTAAGGATTCCCGAGACAGATATTGTTAGACATTTAATCATTATTCCACATCATATCCAACTATCATAGACTCGTACCTTTGTGGACTTGATGCATCTTACCATGGAGAAACATGAGAGTGGATGTGGTTGTATTCTTCATGCAAGCAAAAATCTGATTCAGTATGCTTCTAGCAAGTGTCAAGTATCTAACAAAATTAAGCCATGGAACCCCAGGCCCACCAAGGCATCCAAACCTAAAATAGTATGCATTAGGCTTAAGTCTAGGTACCATGTTTCTAAGAAATTTCTTGCATTGGAAATATTTGAAATGAAAAATCTGCTCAATTCCTATGGATCTGATATAAAAATTTTATTTAGAACTGTGAATATGATGATGGACTACTAACTAACAACACGTGCACATGCAACTGAAGGTACAACCAAACAGGTACTTGTCAAATATTTCTTCGTTGAGTGAGGAAAGCTTAGGACAAATGGAGGACGGAAATGTGACTGCATCTAGTAGATATGATAAGAAAACAAGGACCAGAGGTGAAAAAGTCAAAATAAAATTTTGTAGACGCATGAAATTTTATCTTGCCAAAGGAGGATCATGCTCTTATGATGATGAGAGCATAGGAGACATAGATGTTCCACTCAGGTATAAGCATCTGGTGAAGCAATGGGTACCTAAGGAACTACCTCCTATAGATGTTGACTTCGTTGTGAACAATAGGACATATCGCATTGCACCATCCTCCCTGCATGGCTTGGGGCTATTTTCCATGGATGGAATAATTGTAAAAACAGTACAGTAACTGAATTGATGGACTATGTCGGACCGTGTTACAATTATAACGATTGGATGCGACTGGTCCAGTACATGTGAAGTATGTGGAGATATGCACTCGCCGCAAATTATATACAACTAATAAACAAGGATAAAAATAAGGGAGCGACTATCTATATTGATGGAAGTCCTAAAGCTTCCGGCAATATCGTAGGGTTTATAAACAACACACGACCCGAGACAACAAACAAACAACCAAATTGCATATTTGAGGGACGTGAAGAGAATCGAGTAGTCCTATGCACAATAAAAAAATAGCTCTCAAGGAAGAGTTATTAGTGGATTACCATTTGAATCGAATAGACACATTGACTAATAGTGTGTAGGTTCTTATGCAACACCTCTTTAAGAAACCTCTACTTATTGCATTATGTTTTTTTATTATCTTTAACATTGTTGTAAATATTATCATTAACATTGTTTTTTGTTATCATTAACATTTTTTTAAATATTTGGGGGTTCTAATTATATTATAATGTGGCAGGATGATCGTGGAAAAGGGCCAGTCGTAGAACATGTAAATGATTATCAATTTTCACTTTCATTTTACGTTGTTTTTATTATTTGCTTATATAATTTTATTGAAATAACATTTTTTTTCTGAAATTATATGTAGTCAGCAGACCATGTGGATCATGATTCCGTCGATGAGGAGGGATTTTATTCTTGTGTTGATCCGATGCTCTCATTAAAAAAAAAGATCATTAAAGCTAACAAGGAACTATTTAGCTTATTAGATCATCCAGAACAAACTCCGGATGTCAAAGAAAGGATCAAGCTCCTTATGTCACAACTTAACACATATAAGGTAATAACCATAATTTATTTATTTGTTTGTTTAATGCACTCATATGTTCAATTATGATACTTTGTTCTTTAACTTTTACATTATCTCACAAAAAAAAAAAATCTTTTTTATAAAGGAATATTTGGAGCCTGTTCAGCCCGAGGTTGGTAGTAGTGGCACTACAGAGACGTTGTAGAGTCCTGATGCAGGCGTTCATACAGCTGCTAGAGCACTATTTACTTCTCCATATTCCACACCTCATGCAGATAGGAGCCATGACATGCACCGACAGGCATCCACACCTCAATCAGAGTCTAGAGAGGGTGGCAGAGATGAGGATCATAGTGATGTGGTTGAGATGGATGCATTTCCTAGAGCTATAAGTGTGACAAGCACGGGGACCGTTTCGTGCACATTTTTGGTCAATAATAATGGACTTCCATTAAAACAATCAAGACTCCCAGGTAGTTTTAAATCATATTTTAATCGTTTAATGTTGTCCTCATACATAAATATTCGTCTAGATTATTAATTTTAAATTAATGATCATATATTTTTGTGTGTAGGAAACGACCTTTTCTATAAGCACGTAGAGAGCAAGGCCTTGTCTATTTTTGGGGCAACCTTATGCATGAGGTGGAATTGCCAGAATTCCAACCTCAAAAAGGAACTTATGAATTATCTTGAAGGCCTCTTTGGTGTAGACACGTTCAATACAAAATTGGTCACATCTGCAGTGGGTGAATATTTAAAATATACCTGGGATGTTTATAGACAAAGCTTGGCAAAAAATCCTAGGTATGAGCGTCCTCCCTCAATTCCAGAGAGAGAGTGGAAGGCAATCATTGATGATGCAAAATAGAAGATTTTGAGAAAATCAGGAGAACAAATAATTGTTACACCAAGGTAAATTACAATTTTTTGAATTCAATACTAGCTTTATTTTTCTTTAGATCTAAATAAAAGTGTTGTTATATATAACATACTTGAAAGTTTTGATGATAGGTTGCCCGACACTTTGAAGGAAACCAAAGCAAGGATTGCCAAACATGGCCAACACAAGCTAGGCTCGTGCGTCTACTTGAGGTTACAGTCACGAATTGTAAGTACCCAAACATCTTAACAATATTATTTGTATCACCTTACAACTTTAAGGTAATTGCAGCCAAAAACATTAAAAAACCATACCCTTTTGCAATGCAGGGTGACGACTTCGGAATTGGAACCACAGAGGAAGACCTCTAGCTTGGTTACAAGTACAGTTATAAATCCTTGGTTGACCATAGGAAAATCATGGAGCAGAACCCAAGATCCAATTTGTTGAATAAGGTAAATAAAAATCAGTCCACCTTAACCTTTCGTTACTTATAAAATACGTGAATGTTTGATATCGTCCATAATTTAATGTCTTACTTTGTTTTAATTAGGGTAGCATCACTATAAACCCTACCATTAGTATTGAACAATAGAGAGTTGATAGTGAAACACAGCCAGAAGATCATGGTGCTCCCCAGCAGCCCCAAGATGTTCCTATGAATGTAGAGGCCCATGATGGTAAAATGTCTATATATTAATCATATACTTAATAATCTTGTAATTATAAATTTTGACGTTTCAATGAAAGAGAATGTCATAGATGATCATCCTCAACCTAAAGATCAGGTGAACAGGAAAGCAACCATTCCAACGGTGTCGCCTAGAGGACCAGGTAAATAATTACATTGCAGAGTTTTTTTTCAATAATAATGAACTACTTCAACCCTATTTAAAAATTGGCTATATAAATTCAATATTTTTTATTTTTTTAGGTGATGGCCCCTCACAGCAGCATC
>JASDQU010242467.1:65024-79231 GCA_032191745.1 Picea mariana | reverse complement strand
AATCTCCCTTTCAAATGTTTTAACTGTGGTAAGATAGGTCATTTTTCATCTAAGTGTCTTCACCAGAAAAAGGATCAGAACTCTAATGATGAAAACAAATACAAATTTAAGAAATATAGTAAAAAGAAAAATTTTGTGTGCAAACAATGACAACTCCTCAAAAGACATAGATAGTGATTCATCTCGTGAAGACAAAGTGAATGATTTTATGCTTATGGCTATGGGAGATCTTGGTGATGAACATTCAGGAGGTTAAATGGATGATGAAGAAGTTGTGGTGGATATGGAAGGTGAATTAATCAGTGCTTTGGAAGAAATTGACAGACTCAGATGTAAGAAGAGAAAACAAAAATAAATGTTGATGCAGTTTAAAATGAATGAAAAAAAACTTGATGAAGAATTTTATCTACTAAAAGTGGAGTTAGAAGAGGCAAAGAAAATAGAAGACATTCTGAAACAACAGTTATCAAATAAGAAAGAAAGATGTGAATCCTTAGAAGAAGAGATAGTAAAAACCAAAAAAGGAATGGAGAAGTTTAAGGCATTGTATCACCAAAATCTGTCAAGTATTAAAGCCTCGGAAGAATTCACTTCCATTCTAAATCAGAAAAGGAATCCAAAGTTGAAATCTGGCTTGGGCTATGAAGAAGGATCAAGTATTGATCATCCAAGTAATACAAAACCCATCAAGTTTGTCAAATCTACAATCATTGACAACAACCACTCTGAAGAAACAAAGAAAGAAAATAAGCCACCAAGAAGGAATGAAAGAAAAACTACTAGAACCGAATCTGGTCAAAGAAATCATCAGCATGGAAGAAATCAAATCGTTCAAAGAAGACAATCATTTTCTAGGTACAAAGGATTTTTCTATGGATATTGTTTTTTCTGTTCTAACTTTGGTCATAGAGCTATAAAATGTTCTTTAAGATTTAGATATGAGAAATCAAAATGCTCAAGGAATGATTATTTTCTACAACAAATATTGAGACAACCAAGTAACAAACAACCATAGACTACAAATCATGTGATGGTTGGGAAAAAGACACAAGTCAAGAATAACAACAGTTATGATCATAACAATCATTATGATCTGTTATTCAGTGAACCAGAATGTTACACCTGCCATAATTATAGACATAAAGCTGCAGAATGTTGCTTAAGGAACTATATGCCAAATTTGAATCCTACTGCTGAAAATTTCAAGGTTTGGAAGAAGAAAAAAGATGACTAGTGTGGATTAGTGTTATCAGCCCAAAGACAAAAGAATCCCTGGTATATTGGTAGTGGATGTTCCAAACATATGACTTGAGACAAAAGTAAGTTTCTAACTCTAAGTGAAAACAAATCAGGAAATGTAACTTTTGGAAATGATGCACTAGGAAAAATAAAAGGTAAAGGAATGGTAAGTCTGAGAAATGGAAAAGGAAAAGCTAAATATTTGTTGTTTTCAGATGGTCTGAAACATAATCTACTAGGTGTCAGTCAAGTTTGTGACAAAGGATGTGAAGTTGTTTTTACTTCTAAAGATTGTAAAATAGAGTCTTTGAATTCAGGACAACTGGTTGCAAAAGGGATAAGAACAAAAAACAATGTCTATGTGTTAAAAGAAAAAAAAGAAGAATGCCACCTAAGAAAACATGATGAAAGTTGGCTATGGCATAGGAGACTTGGACACCTAAATTTTGGTCATATAGTCAAGCTTAGAAACAATGGGGCAGTAAAAGATCTTCCAAATATATCAAATCCATATGACTCTATTTGTAAACCTTGCCAGATAGGAAATCTTACTCGCACTCAGTTCAAATCTAAAAAAAAATTCTTCAACAGAAAAACCTCTCCAATTAGTACATATAGATTTATGTGGACCATCAAGAAAAGAAGATACAGGAAAAGAAAACTATTTTATGTTGATTATTGATGATTATTCTAGACTAATGTGGGTTGCCTTTTTAAAGGAAAAATCTGAAGCATTTGAAAAATTCAAAGTGTTTAAGGCTCTGACTGAGAAACGAATAGGAAAAAGATTGAAGGCAGTAAGGTATGATAGAGGAGGAGAGTTTAGTTCATGTAACTTCAAATATTTTTTTGATAAACATGGAATCAAATGAGAATACACTATTCCAAGAACTCCACAGCAAAATGGAGTAGTTGAGAGGCATAATAGATCAGTTCAGCAGATGGAAAGATCAATGATGAATGAAAGGAATATTTCTCAGACATATTGGGTGGAAGCAATCCATACCACTGTTCATATTCTTAACAAAGCTCATCTTAGGCCACACAGTGAGAAGACTTCTTATGAACTATGGTTTGGAAGACCTTCTTCAATCAAGTATTTTAAAGTCTTTGGGAGTAAATGTTATATCAAGAATAATGATGAAAATATTGGCAAATATGATGATAGGGATGATGAAGGCATCTTCTTAGGTTATGCTACAAACAGTAAAGGGTATAGATGCTACAATAAGAGGCTGCATAAATTGGATGATTGTATCGACATAAAAGTTTATGAAGAAGTCCCAGTCAGAAATGTAAGCAGTGTTGAACCAAGCACATAAGATATAATTGAAGATGAATATGAACAGGTCCAAGGATAAGAAAGGGAAGAATATGAATTAGATGAAGATATGAATACTCAGGCTGACACAAATCAACAGAAAGAAACAAAACCACCTCTTAGAATTGTTAAAAAGAATCATCCTGAAAATCAGATAATTGGATATATAAATAAAGGAGTTTAGACAAGAAGTAAATTAGTTAAAGACTCATAACAATCTCAGATTGATTTTCTATCCATGATTGAACCTAAAAATTTTGATGAAGCCAACAACCATGATGATTGGATTAGAGCTATGAATGAAGAACTTGATCAGATTGAGAAGAACAATACTTGGGAGCTTGTTCCTAGACCTAAAGATAAGAATGCAATAGGTTCCAAATGGGTGTTCAAGAATAAAATGAATTAAAGGACAAGTTGTTAGGAATAAATCCAAATTGGTCTGTAAAGGGTATGCACCAGTTGAAGGATGAGATTTTGATGAAACCTTTGCACCAGTTCCAAGATTGGAAGCCATCCGAATATTTCTTGCATATTCATGTCATAAGAAATTTAAAGTGTATCAGATGGATGTTAAGTCAACATTTATTAATGGATATCTAGAGGAAGAAGTATATATGGAGCAATTTGAAGGATTCTCATTGATAAATAATCTTGACTACGTCTCCAAGCCGAGTAAGGCTCTATATGGAATGAAACAATAACCATGAGCTTGGTATTATAGACTGGACAAATTTTTACAAGACAAAGGGTTCAAGAAAGGTATTGTGGACAACAATCTCTACATTAAGTTTGAAGGTGATGATTTACTAGTTGTTTTGGTTTATGTAGATGACATTATTTTTGGATGTACTAATGATTCTTTTGTCTAGTGGTTTGCTAACTCTATGAAAATAGAGTTTGAGATGTTGATGATAGGAGAATTGTCATATTTTCTTGGCTTAAAAGTAAAACAAAGTTCTGTAGGAATATTCATCTCTCAAGAAAAATATTTGAAAGAGATCTTGAAGAAATTTTAGATGGAATATTCTTCTCTTGTCAGTACACCTATGGTGGTTGGTTGCAAGCTTAGTAAATATGACATGTCACCTGGTGTTGATCAAAGGACATGTCGATCAATGATAGGTAGTCTTCTATACATCACAACATCTCGTCCTGATATAATGCTAGATGTTGGAATGGTAGGTCGTTATCAGTCTGCTCCTAAACAAAGTCATTTAGTAGCTGTAACCAGGATATTCAAGTACTTGAAGGGCACAATGAATTATGGTCTGTGGTATCCTAGAAATCAGAACTTTCAGTTAACTGCTTATTCAGATGTTGATTGGGAAAATTGTGTGGATGAGAGAAAGAGCACCAATGGAGGAGCATTCTTCTTGGGTAACTCGTTAGTAGCACGGCTTAGTAAGAAGCAGGGATCCATCTCCTTATCAACTACAAAGGAAGAATACATTTTTGTTGCTACTTGCTGCACACAAATTCTATAGATGATACAAAATCTTTCATATTTGAAGGTAACTTATACTGATCCCATTCCACTTCACTGTGATAACACCAGTGCCATCAGTATCTCTAAGAATCTTGTACTTCATTCAAAGTCAAAGTATAAACCAATAAAATATCATTTTCTCAGAGAATAGGTTACAAACAAAATTGTCCATGTGAATTATATTCCTTCCACGGAACAAATAGTTGATATCTTTACTAAACCATTAGCAGCAACACCTTTTGGATATCTTCGTTAGAAGTTGGGGGTTATATCTTCTTTTGTCTAATATGTTCACCTTGTCAGGGGGAGTATGTGATTGTCACATATCTGATACCTTCGAGATGTATTGCAACAGTTCAGGGGGAGCATGTTTCTTATTTGACATTGATGTCAAAGGGGGAGAAAAAGTGTGGTAAGTAGTGTAGTGAGGATGCTATAGTGGTATGTTTGGTTGCATGTTCAGCAGGCAGAATAGCAGTCCAGACAGTGAAGAGAAGAGTACAGTTCTTCAGGTTCAAAAGTGTGGTAAGGATGCTATAGTGGTATGTTTGGTTGCATGTTAAGCAGGCAGAGTACCAGTCGAGGCAGTGAAGAGCATAGTGCAGTTCTTCAGGTTCAAGGTTTCCATCAATGCCGAAGGGGGATATTGTTGGCATACTTATAGACAGAAGGCAACATGTGCATGTTTTTCATTGATGGAAAAGATCAGCATGATCAATAGCGCAATGATAATGGAATGGAAATGGAAAGATCAACAGTGATCATTGGATGCCATTCAGAATTCCTGATGACTGTCAGATCTGAATTCAGATAGGAGGAGTGCATAGTAGAAGAGAAAAGATCTCAGGCGTCATATCTGATCCTAAAGCCAGACTGTCATTGGATTCAGAAGAAGGATCATGATCTTTGTGTGCAAGATGAAGCGGGCTTACAAAGTCCCGAAAGCAAGAGGACCATCCATGTTCAAGAAGGACATGTGGCGAGCGACTAGAATTTTGTTGACTTGCACATTGGAGGAGTCAATGGAGCATGGTGTGAGATCAGCATGATATGCGAAATCCCAAAATGATCTGGGTCATTGGATCAAGGATTGATATGGACCATTGGGTCAAGGTATGTCATGTACCGTTGGATGCAAAGTACACGTGACAAGAGGTCAAAATTTCGTTGACTGGAAATTCAAAGGAAGGAGGTGCTCTGTCCTTTGAAATCATGAAATGCGAAATCACGATTTAATCTGAGTCATCGATCAAAGGGAGAGCATGGACCATTGATTTGGCTCCATTTTGAAGTTTCGGATACCAGGAATTGGAGGAGTCAATGAGACTCATGACAAAAGTGAGAAATCATGAAGTGCTCATTTGATTGGTGAGTGGTCATAGCGCATGGTCACATCGTCGAGAGTTGGAGGGAGGAGCTAGTTCAATCAAGCTCTGTTTTAGTGACCGTGACATGGAGAGTCGATACCCTTCATCACAGGAGTCCCAAAGTTGCGAATCGCGAAGCGCTTTGTGGATAAGTTCTTGGTCACCACTGGTGGTCACGTTATGAGAAGAAGCTAGCAGTGCTAAGATCCATTTCATAGTTTCGATGATTGCGACTTGGAGTGTCGAGACCCTTCATCACAGGAATGCCAAAATGTGAATCATGAAATTCAAATTCTTTTTAGCGCTCGGTCACAGCCAGTGGGCATATGAGATAAATTCGAGACCCTACAGAATTGATCCAGTGGTGTTGATTAATTGGGAATATGATCGAAGGGATATTTTTGCACTTCACAGTTAATTGATCAGTTATGATTCAGTTAGCAGAACTGAATCATAGTTCTTGGATGTTTGGAAATTCATTTGTTGATGTGTTTTCTTGGAGATTCAAGGTGTAACTAAATAGGTGGTATAGGATAAAATGGAAACGCAATGACTGTGGTAGGTTAGCTATTCGAACTGGAAAAATGAGTTGAGTTGTAAGAAAGGTAAAATTACAGTATGCATAGTGTGAGATAAAACTTAGATATGTTGAATAGACAAAAGCAAGAGAAGAATTGTAGAACAATTTGAAGCAAAGAAAAATTTCAGAACAGTTTGAAGCAGAGCTAAACTATAGAACAGGTAGAAGTTGAGCATAATTGCAGAACAAATAAAATCAGAGAAGAATTGCAAAACATGGAAGAAGTGCTAAGAATTGAAACACCTGTATTGTTGGTTATTCAATCATTTATTTATAATCAGGGAGGTAGGGTGGTGCTAGGGAGGATTGTGGTCCTCTAATATTCAATTTGGTTCTTGAATATTGGAATTTATATCTTCCATCTAGTTGTGGCTAGAAAACAGGGTGGCAGGGTGGTGCTCAGGAAAACACAGAGTGTTCTGTATGAAAGTTGATGCTTGTATAAGTGCAGTTGGTGCTAGAATATTTAGGGAGGTGATGCTTCCTTCTAGTGGGTGCTAGAGAAACCAGAGAGTTGGTGCTCACAACAAGTTGGATCTTGTAAAACAGAGGTAGTAACCTCACATTGAGTTGCTGCTCAAAGATAGATGATGTACATAACTTAAAAGACTACCTATCATTCGAAGAAGAAGAGGTTTTCTCCCTTTATGGTTTTCCTCATGAAACATTGTCTCTGTGTATATCTTATGTGTGACTAATGTTCATTATTTATGTTGTTCATATCTTGTATAATATTGATGGTCACTTGAAAGAGATTAAAAATTATTTGAATAGTCATAAATTGTTTAAGCACAGTAACAACTGATTCACCCCCCCCCTCTCAGTTGTCTTAGTAATTTCAACAGACCCCATGGTCGAGCGAAAAGTGTTGCATATACTGGCATTCCCTTGACTAGGTCAATAACTTCAAAATCGACTGAATTCAGTATACCCATGATTTGAGTTTCAACATTTCACAATATTCCAATAGGTTCTATCAATATTTGATCTGCTAGCTTGAGATAGTTCAATGTAGGTGTTAGTGCAGGTCGACCCATTCATATCCATGTTTCTTGTGGAAATATATTTACTTGGGATCCAAAGTCAATGACCACCTGATTTGTTAACACTCCTTTGATAACCAAGTCGACTCGTGGGTTGTAATATTTATGTCTGTAAGAAAGTTGTCTTACATCCTTTAATGGTCTCTAGCCATCTTTATATTCACGTAGTATGTTGAGTAGATCCAAAAGTTGACCAACTGAGTGTTTCTCCTTTAAGAGCTATAGAAATTCTTGGATAGCGTCTTCACTTTTTCTTCCTGACTTTGGTTCACCTTGCATAGAGTTCTTGAAGAATTTAAGAGCTTCTCTCATGATTTTCTCTTATTTGTCTAGATCCGTAAAGGTATTAGTTGTTCCTCTTTGTCGATCTTGTAGCAGAATATTATTTGGTTCTCTTCCTATGCTTGATCTTGTAATGATATTTAGATTTTTTCAGTTCAACACTTCTTCTTTTGATACCCCATGTAGGAGATTTACGTTTTTATTGTTCATGATTTTATAGAGTAGGATTGGGTAGTATTCAAATGAATGATCATCGACCCCACATATATTCCATAATTTTAAGTCAATTCTATATTTTATTGGAAAATATGGACTAGTGTGGTCATATTTCTGGTAGTTTAAGTAGTATGGTTATCCTCGACCTCGACCCTGATTGCTAAATCAACCAAGACCTCCTTGACCTCAACCTCAATCATAGTAGTTGTCTCTTTGACCATAATTTCTAGCTTGGTCAGAGGCTTCCATGTGATATATTGTTCATACATTGGTTTGATTCCTTTCATTTAGATCACATTCTAATGTTCTATGACTGGAATCTTCGCAGATGTGGCACCACTTGGTATTTTTCAAATTGTGTGGACAATATTGTATAGCATGATCAGTCAGGCACTCGCATATATTGTAATATTTTTGTTCTTGTATTCTATGAGCATCCATTTTTACTGCAGGTTTCTCCTTGAGGCTATAAGTACCTTTCGTGTGTCCTTCTTCGTAGCATGTAGTGCACCAAACTTCATTCCTTCTTATGGACATTTTTTTTATTGTTTGTTGCAAATGCTCTATTTTTCTTCTAGTCGTTCAGTCGACGAAGAAGTCGACAGGATGTCCTCATCTGTCTCGACACATTGATACTTTTTTAACGCATATTCACAATTGGTTATTTCATACAAGAATAGTGGTGAGCAGATCTATTAGAGTAGACTAGCTACATACCATTGAACTAGCAGGCTTTAGTCAATCGTTGTCGAGATTTGGCTTAAAATATCTTTGAATTTTTTATCATATTCTCATATTGATTATCTTTTTCGTTGTTTTATCTCTTTTAGATTTTGTGTAGATAGGTGTGTGACATCTTGGACTTTGAAGAATGTTAAAAAACTATTTTTTTTCTTCTTTCGATTGACTTTTTTTTTTTCTGTAAAATTCATTAACCATGTCAAATCACGGTGTCACAGGGTAGCTCCAAATTGTGCCATATCCTTACCTTCATCCGACATGTCTGTGGCATCCCAAAATTTTCAGTACATGAACCAGTTTCTTTTTGGGTCCTCATCCCCCTCATAAATGGGGATGTTCTTAAATCCCATTTTCACATTATTGTTAGGAATAATTTCTTTGTACGTTTTTTTCGTTACCACAATTTTCCACTGGATTGTCAGATCTTCAATCAATATTTCTTGTATCGCCTTTTCTAATAAACTATCTTCGATTTGATGGTACTCAAGAAATAACTGCTTCTTATTTATTAATGAAAATATATCTTTTGTCTGATAAATTTGGTATTTATAATTGACTAAGCGTCGGTCCAATGGTTGTGTCGGTTCACGATTAAAATTATCTTCTTCTCTTGATATCAAATTTGGAGGGGGGTCGAGTCGGTGAGATCCTTAATTTGAATGAGAATGTTGTCAACTTCATTCCTTTATGGATCCACAATAAGTGCATCTCGAAGGTTTCCATGCTCATCAGTTCTATACCATAATCTTACAGATTGGTCGTCGATATGAAGTATTTGCTGGAGAAATTCTCTTATTCATGGGTTGGTTTCTGGCACAAGAGAAGTGCGTATCATTGGTCCTAACTCTTCGTAATTCATGATTTCAAGTTTTTATCTTGGTCGATAGGCATTCAATATAGCCTCTATAAAATGTACATCATTACTTCTGTCAGGGGTTGTCACGGCTATTGATATTGCTAACTCTGGTCGATTCATTTCAGACTCAGACTACTCATGCGCTCTGTTAGGCTAAGCCTCTCCAATCATTTTTCTATTCGACTTCTAGTTGTTCCACAAGTTACAAAGTTATTCTCTTTTCTTTTTCTTTTTATCACACTCTAATTTCTTGATGTCGGTGGATTTATTATGTGCTTGCTTTCCTTTGGATAAAATTTATACTTCAGTACTCACAACTTCTTGTATGCTTTCTTTGTGGCATCTCACAACTTCAGTCGACCCCCATTGTCAACTCGAATTACTCTAATTCGGTGGTGTTGGCCATGTTCATTTTCTTATGAAATAGTCTCGGGCTTGTCTTCAGTCCTTGCACCTTGCGTCAAGAAATCCTTCCCACTCTTTGTCTCTTTCTCGAAAATTACTATATGGTAATGATGTACCAAGTCGAGGTTGGTATTCAATGATGTCACTGACTCCCTTTTCAAGGAGGAATTTGTGAAGTAGTGTCAAAACGGTACACAAGAATTTTTTGTGCAGCTTGGTGTAAAAATTTTCTTTTATTTTATCAAGAGATGTTATGTCTTCAATGGCTTGCTATGAAATGTAGTCTTCGACAATTCTCTCAAACCATTCATGCAAATTTGTTCATCCTCTTTTTGAAATATTGAGTTCTAATTTCTCGTTGACTGTTAAATTACGCATTACATGATCTGTCAATGTGCTGTAATAGATATTCTGGAATGGGTTCTAGGAATATTTCGTGCATCTTCGAGTAGAATCGTGACTATGCTTTTGCTAATGAAAGGTTGTTTCTTTGTGCATAATTCTTTGTGTAATTCTAAATTTTTTGATCCCACCATTTTTGTATGTCTTGTAAATTTAACATTTATTTGTACTTCTACATGCTCATGTTCAGATCTACCGAAAATGGAACCAATGTTGTAATGTAGGGAAAATCATAGAGAGTTACCAGTAGATCCTTACATAGGAAAAAATAACATACATTCATATAGACATAGATGAAGACATACACAAGTAGTGGAAGCCTAAAAAATAACACTTTTATTATAGATGTATCAATACAACATAATGGTTACATTGCTTCTCATAGAGATTGTCTATTTATAGTTCTATATGTATGATTACCAATAAGTTGTAACTTCTTAACTTCCTGGTTCGGCCAGTTAGCAGAGACTCTGACTGACTTATACTTCCAACTTTGCGGTCGACTAACTAACTCTAGTCGATCGTTGAGTCTAGTCAATAGAGTAAAATAACCCCTAAAACACCACCGAACAAATGGGTGAGGAGGGTGCCCGACCCACCCAATAGACGAAGCAAACTTATAGAGGTGAGCTCAATCACCTTGGGCACGCGTCATGCCAAGGGAAGCACACCAAGATGACTTGCACTGAACATGAATCCAATCGTTTGGTCAAGGAATGGACATAAAGTACCTTGGGTGTCCAAAACTAAAAATGAAGAAGTCGGCCTAGTAAGGAGGGGAGCCCTTGGGTGAGTCAACTGACTCACCCATGGGATGCATGCACCCTTTGGCAAGGTCGGCTCGACCAAAATGAAAGGTTATGTCTCATGAAGGTGAAATGGAACACATGTTGGGAAACCATATAAACCAAAGGATGGGAGTCATTTCAATAACAAGAAGTCGAATGAGAAATGCAATTCTGAATCGAGCTAAGTGGATAGGTGAGCTAGGTAGAAAACCACATGCACCAAGAAGATGAAACACGAAGGGGATGAACTATTTGGGTCTATAAATTCAGGTGATGAAGGAAGAGTTCCCAAGGGAAGCTCACCAAGATAGATATACTTGTTTGTTGCAACAAGTTCTTTGTAACTGAGCAAGGATCCTTGTAAACTCATTCTTTGTGTGGCAGGAGTTTTAGGTCGGCACACTATTGTTTCTATTTATCAATATTTTGGGTGTTAGGTTGGTTTTTTCACCCACACATATCTTTCATTTTCACTTGTGTATGGATGTTGTTATTTATTGTTGTGTTAACTAAGTATAAGAAATGCACACATAAATAAAGTAAGAATTGATACTAAGTGAAGGTGTAGCTCGAGTCAAGTACTTCGGTTTAKCCTTTCCACTGAATGAAAGGCATCGRTGTTGCACGTCATGGAGTATATTGGGAATATGCAACCCAACTCAGCTCCCCTGCCCTGTGACAAGTGGTATCAGAGCTAAACATGAAGACATAGTTGGTTAGTTGTTGGGTGAGATCCACTGTAGCGAGCCAGGCGAAGCTTGACTTTGCAAGGTTTGGKTCATCGGGAATTTGTTTATCTCAAACATGTATACAAAGACAAAAAAAACTTAAAKATGGTTAGCTGCAATAGGTTGTGGATAGATGGAGCGCTCARCCACAAACTGAGAAGAAGTATAAGAGTGTTTCCTTAGAKATTGGGTGAGTTGAACAGAAGAAAATGAAGTCTAGTGGAAGATGTGAATGAAAGGGGCTAGTGAGTTGTGAAAGATATTGTTTTTCATTTGATTGAACCCATTAGGCTTAGGAAGGTTTTTCATGCAAAACAAAATCAGTTCTTTGTGTTAGCACTCTATAAATTTTTTCTGGCTAATAGACAAACGACAGAGGTAACTGTTTCAACCAACTTTAGAGGTAGGCACTAGCCTGCTCAACTTAGAGAGGGATCTCTCGTGTCACTTGATATTTCTTTGGAAATAATTGGCTAGATTTAGTCTATTTTTGGGGGGGTTTATAAAGTTGCTGGCAAGGAAGGGGAGGGTCACTTAGGGCTATGTAGTCAAAATTCTGAAAGTGAATGAAAACAATGATTGGCAGGTAGAAATCCCCAGAGGATAAAGGCTAAATGAGGCAATGAATCTAAGTTGTAAATTGTATTTAATCAATGTTTAAGAGGAAGGAGAAAACAAAGAACTACATTAGTGTATTACTGAAATGAATTCTAAATTAGTTAAGAAGAAATACACACAATTTAAATCGCTTAAACCGAGAGCATCATAAGATGAATTCTGAGCTTTAAACTATCCAACTTAAATAGAAGACATATGTAAGTGGAATTCAAAAACATAGGAAATACATACAATGAAAGGAGAAAAAACTCATATCACCACCATTTGAATCTTTTCATAGATACTTCAAAATATTCTACATATGTATTCAATTCGGCTTCAGAAATTTACAAAGTTCTCTTGCTCTGAGGGCAGGCCCCTCTTCGGTAACTCCAACCATTCATTTATCCTTTTGATAGTATATATAGATACATTGCATAGGGAATCCAAAATAGTTCATCTACCCCCAAGATTCCAAAAATAGATATTAGTCAGAAAGGGAGTAATGTATTAACATCACATTCCTACTTTCTAGGGGACGTTATAAACCAAAACTGACATATTTGAATTTTTACCCTGAATGTCGCTTGTCTGTATCATTACAAAATTATCTGAAACATACTTAATTTAGCTTGAAATCTATTTCAGATTAGCAATTTCTTCCTTTAAAGTGTCAATCCAAGCAGGTTGGTTCTCTCCAACGCTTTCAACCATTTCAGCTTTAACCTTTATCTTTCATCGCTTGTTCCTTTTACCCTTTCCATATTGCATGTCGGACTCGTCTGCATACCCATTAATGATTAAATCCTTCATGATAGGATTTAATCTAACTTCTTCATCTGCTCTCGATTCACCTGTAGGCTTCATGTGAAATTTTGTTTTCAATATTCGGGCAGCAAGATTTTCTTTCTTCTTTATTGATGATTCCATCGGATTATTTGAATATCTTATTTTTTTGAAGGTTGTTGGATCTATCTTCTCCATTTCCCCATTTTTGTATGGAAGCACGATCTTATCTCTCTTAACTATGCAAGAATTAGATGGATGAGTTATTTTACGGTTACCCAGTTTTGAAATAAAACGTTAATAGCTTGAAACATGGTACTGTCACCGATGCTTTGAGTGACAATAATCATTGAGTGAAAATGATGGGCTACTGACGAATGTCCTTTTAGGTATAATGACTTACCACATTTGGATGTTGATTTCAAATGATGGGCTTTCAAATCATTTTTGCGGCGGGGCTCACCAAGCATTGCATATACACAAATTACCCAAACAAGTGTCCCAAGGTGATTTGATGGGCCATCAACTTTCCCTTTCCACATGTGATCCTTGGATTTGACATATCTAATAATATTCTGACACCTGACATCGGGGGTGGGCTTGAGTGGTTTCAAGCTTACCCACTTTTACCCCCGATATGTATCTGGTGGCACCACATGCCCTCAAAACAAAACCGCGGTATTCTTATCAGCCTGCCTTCAAGAGATTAACCTTCACGCTATTTCTCTGCCTGATCCAAAAAGGATCCAGAGAATATTAAGAATACTCAGAACGCACAGAAGAAAATCAAAACGTTCAGAATGGATTCAGCAGACAACAAAAGGGAAAAACTTCAAAGTTCCTAAAACACAGTGAAAAGGGAATAATCGCGAAGAGCACTTCACAAGATTTCTAACAGTGAAAATGGCTCGTCAAATGGAGTTACGGATCAAATGTTATAAGTGGTCAAAGTTCAATCAAACTTGGTCAAAAAGGAAAAAGTCAAAGTGACACATGGCACCAATACAAGATAGACACGTGGCACAACGGAGTTGGAAAGATGGCGTGGCAAGAATGCAGACATGTGGACAAGTTGAGTGATGACATGTGCCAATTTTCATGGGTGAATCATGTGGTGACAAGTGGTAGTTTTTGTGGACCAATTATATGGTGCCATGTAGCCTAGTCATGGGCTTCCAGGTGGCACCCGTCTAATGGCTGGTGTATGCAAAAGTTTAATCAACTCCCCAAGAGTTTAACTCATGACCTCTCACTAGCCCAAAGGCCCCACACATATACGCTAATCATTACACCACACTATGGGTATTGTTAATAATACAATGTTAATATTATTTAAGTTTGAAAACTATATAAGGTGCCAAAGAGAG